>CM040118.1:295161055-295359645 GCA_022559845.1 Amorphophallus konjac
CTTTTAAATAATGCCCTTTGCAGTGTGGCTATTTCAATGAGTAAACGACCGTGCGCAGGGGCGCTGTTCATATTCTTTTCAAAATTTCAATCGGAATTAAATCGTTGAAATGACGCCTTCCCGGCGGGCGCTCATTAATGAACGCTTTTATGCGCAGTCGCAGATTATGAATTTTTAAAATATGGAAAGTCCAAAATTCCATTGAAATAGTGGCAGACCCCGGGGCGCTATTTAGAACAGCGATTGTTTCTAGGTCGCCATTTCAGTTTTTATTTCCATCTCGTCCGTAACCTTCCCAGACAAACTCCTTCCTTGTTTTAAACTATGTGATCAATTGAGGGAAGGGGATCGTGATTGATGGTTATCTTCCTTTGATCTTATCCTACGGGAATAAGGTTTTCATCCCCTATAAATACCCCTTCAATTTCTCTCGCGCGAGAACTTACACACACACACATCCCTGGATTGAGAGTTTGTCTGCTAGAATTCACTGCTGCTGTTCCTTGTTGCCGCTGTCGTGGTGTTGCTTGGGGCAAGGCTTGAGCTTTCGTCTTCCATTCTCCCTCTGTCCTACTCACAGGCGCAGAAGAGGATACTCTCCCTCCCTTTTATTTCTTTCTGTATTATTGTCATCACTATTCCCATCATCTGTTAGTACATCTTAACATATTTCATATTTCCTTGTTGCATACATACTCTTCCCCCCTTTACTCCTCTAAGGGGTTTTAAAACAAAACCATAAGGTGTGTTCATGCCCATCTTGCATATCATCATTCTATTGAGTATAGATACTACACTTCTCTTGGCTAATCCAAATTTCTTGCTTTGATTGTTTTCTTTTAAGGGTAATCAAGAGTAAAAACCCCCTTCATCGGCCGGCCGGTTGGAGGAGGAAGTTGGATCCACGTCTACACCCGCTTATAAGGTATTCTTCATGATCACACTTCTTCTTTTAAGGTAATTCCTCTGGCGATCACACTCCAAAGTAGCATCACATGCTCCCTTCCCCTTCTACTATTGTTATCATCTTCAGGATTCTTCATATTTACATTTTAACTTTTCTTTCTTTTTAAAAAAATGTCTATGTGACACGTTCACAGTTAGCAGAGGTAATTTCATGTCTGGCCTTTAGAGTTTATTGTTCCCCTTTGTATCTTATACCTCTCCTCCAATTTTTGAGGATTTAGGTCAAGAGTTTGAGGAGATAGAAAGCCAGGAAGTTGTTGTTTCTACGCAGGACGCGCAACTAGCACCATCTTCCAGTCAAAAATTTGAAGTCTAGGGAACAAATTTAGGGTAGGTTATCTCATGAACGGCTTAAACATCAAGCTAGGAACAAAAGCCCTCTAACCTTACTTGATTTCATGTTACCTACGTTGAGAATTTCATGATTTATCATGATTGCGCAATTAGGTTATTTCTGCATACATGATTCCGGCCTTAATAAGAAAAGATGATAACTTTGGCCTAATCTATGCAAACACATGCATCTCCATGATTTAACTTTGTTATAGCATGTCTTAGCTTTCTGCCAGCATGCTTTCCATGCATTTATTGCCGTGGATTGGGCGTTGCACACATGAATTGCACCCTTCTATCTGAGAGGCAGAAGGTGGTTCCTCAGGAACCGCTACTATAAATAGGCGGTTCCAGGAGAACCGCTACTTCAAGAAGCGGTTCCAGGAGAACCGCTACTTCAAGAAGTGGTCTTCACTATACCATCTTCTTCTTTCTATTTTCTGCACTCTGTTAACTCGAAATAGATTGCAGATCAGCCCTTATAAACATATGTTAAGCGTAAGTTATTAAGTTTTATTTCTAGTTGTGACTCTACACTAGTGATTTTGGTTATATTGTGCATCCGTTATGATAGGATTTATGTTCTGCATGTTTTATAAACTTACTTTAATCTTATGCTAATTTCATGCCAAAATCATATAGTCTTATATTAAAGTCATTTTTACATGGTTTATGGAACTTATTGCATTGATGATTTGATCATTGTTTCTACACGATCCACTCTCATCTAAGTCTTTCTTAAGTACATAGCACATATCCTGGTACAATGCTATTAGTTACACTTTGCACTTGGAAGTCACACTCTCTTGGACTTGTGATCCTCTCCGTTGGATATTCCTTCCACCGGACTAGGTGATCATGTTTCAAGGCCTCCGTAAGTCTCCGCGAGCCTGGGATTCCCACTAGGACGCCGAGCTTGTTGTACCCTTAAAGCCCAATGGACTAGAAAGCACTTGTGTCAACGACATTTTCTGCACTCTAGACCAAGCCGCGGTTCTAAGGTGGCTGCTACTTCATGATAGCGATTCTGGAGTGACCGCATTCTAGTTCCAGCATTCACTGCGTTGACTCTTTCTCGTTACATGCTAGTACATTCTCGTTATATGAAAGTACACTTTATATTCTTGCTTGATCAAGTTCTCATTCTACATGAATAATCACATCTCTACTAATTATATCTTCATACTCATGATATTACTTTGGTTCTATCGCATGTTTGACCGTATTTCATTTCCTTATATTCTAGAGCTAAATTGTTAAATACTTAAACTTGCCTTCATGTTGATACAAAGATACCTACTGGGCAAGTGTGCTCATTCTCTACTTTTCCAATCTTTTCAGGAAACTCTAGCGGGTCGGATTCGGACTATTCAAGTGGCGGATCCGAGAGTGAATGAAGATCCGAGTGAAGCCTAGTAGTGTCTTATTTAAAGTCATAATGATATAATTTTCTCTTTTCTTGAGTCTAGAGTTAGAAAAGAGTCAAGAGTCCGATGTAACCTTGAAAATTATGATTATTATTCAATAAAAGTGAAGTTTTGAGTATATGACCTTGTGCATTCCTCTTTTATGTGTGAATGTTAGCGCTTTGATTATATTGCTAGTTTGAGGCTTATCTTGCCGGCTGTTCATGTAATGTCTCGGGTTTTTTTGACATTTCTCGGATCTCGATCCGTGAGTTTCGGATCACTTTCGGGGGTCCCAGAGCTTGTTTTGTGGTTCACGCGTGTTTTTCCCTGACAGACCAATGGAACCCTGTGTAGGGCAAACCGTTGTGTTCCCCTACTCCAGGACAGTACCAGTGCGTCGAGCGTGTTCTGAGGATCGAGAAAATGATTTTTCTCGATTTTTCATATTTTCACAAATTTTTGGATTTTCTATAAATACTCCCCCTTTTTCTTTTCTTTTTCCTTCTTCTTTTTCTCTTCTTCTTCCTCTTTCTTCCTGTGACTGCACCCCCGCTCCTCGACTGTTGCACACCCCCTCCCCCACGATAGCGGACGCGGCGCCCTTCCTCCTCCAACGACAGACGGCGGACCTTGGTGACGTCGTAGTGGCGGTGGTGGCGGCGTGGTGAGCGCAGCGGTGGTGATTTCGTGGCATGTGGGTGACGTTCGTGTGTGGCCGAGATTGGAGATCGGCGGCGATCCGGTGGGTTTCGAGCTTCTTTGAGGTAGGGGGACGGATCCTTACCCTCCATCCTACCCTTCCCACGATTTCTAAGCCGAGGAGAGGTCGAGGGGGGCTTGATTCATGCCGGGGTGGGAAAATGCATGTTTGGGGTTCGAGCGTCGATCTCTTGTTTCTCGAGATTTTTGACCAATTTGGGGCCGTAGAATCATGCTAGGTGGAGCGGGGGAAGAATTCCCCCTTGTTTCCCCTTCACCTGGGGGTGAATGGGGTGTGGAACTGGGCTCGGGGTGGAGCTCGGGCCGTCCGCAGGCAAACGCAGGAGGCGGCCAGTTTAGAGGCCGTCTGAGCCTTGGTCTGGGCGGCCAAGCCTCTGGCTGCCTAGGTCACTGGGCGGCCAAGTCTCAAGCCACCCAGGTCACTGGGCGGCCCATGGTCTGGCCGCCCAGGGGTGTGGGTGGCCAGCACCTTGGCCGCCTTCACCCATGCAGGCCCAGGACTGGGCGGCCAGCCTGATGACTGCCCAGCCCTCTGGGCGGCCCAGTGTGTGGCTGCCCAGGCAGGGAAGGCCCAGGTGTTGGGCGGCCACAGGTGTGGCCGCCCAGGCCCTTGGGCAGCTCGGTGTTTGGCCGCCCAGCCCTGTCAGCACCCGGGGTCCCGTGCTCCGCGTTTCTTGCCCCCGTGGTGGTCGTATGAGTTTCGGTTTCACGGATGAGGTATCCGCACGTGGTCCTTGAGTCCGGGCCTCCCGTGTGGGTCATTAGGGGCCGTCCTGTCCCTTGTCAGTGTTACATCGGTGATTTCCGTTAGTCATTCAGTTCATACCTCTGGTGACACGTCCACTAGTCGTAGCCTTCTTACGGCACGCGTGTGCTGACCCACCCGGGAGTGGTGGAGCGGCTTAGCTGAGAGAGACGGTTGTTAGGCTGGTTACCATAGGGCCCCCACGCGCAGCCGAGTCCGGGCTTCGGGGGAAGAACCAGCTAGAGGATCTGACCTAGGGCGCATGGTTTATGTGTGCACACTGGGCTGGGGACGTCGGACCCGCGTTGATGAGCGCGACCCCAGCTTGTCCTTGTTTGAGGTACTGGTTACTTGTTGTGTGTCTCAGTCTCCGCCTGGGGCGTTGTAGGGAGACACTGAGGCGCGGTGTAAGACGTCAGGGGACGCATCCGGCTTTGCCTCTAGTGGGTGGTGCTCCTGTCTCCTAGCAGGTATGGACTCATTTTCCCACTGGGTTATGGTCGATTTGTATGGTACTGTCAGTGTAGAGTGCTTTTCCGTTTATTTATTATTGCTTGTTGATTCTATCGTACTCTCATTAGGTAGTGTTACCTTCCATACTTGTGCGTGCCTTTTTCCGCCTTGTTTCTTTCATGCGAGGTGGGGGTCTGCGGGATCCCTACTGAGCCTATGAAATGAGGCTCACTTCTATATTTTCAGGTGAGATGGGGTCATCGAGAGGTGCTTCCGAGGTTCCACATGGTTCTTTCGGCCAGGGTTAGTTTCCAGTTGCCAGAGCCGGGGTATGCCCCATTGTTGTACCCAGACAATTTCCCCAGCAAAATACCCAGAAATAAGAGTTCAAGAATTTCCTCGAACACATTCAAGGCATAGGCTACCCGGCCCTTCTGACAACCCAGTGGGCCCGACCAATGGCCCCAACCCGCTAGCCGAGGTATACGGTGGCATTAGTAATCAATCGGGGCTGATCCCGACTCCTAAGTTGCGGACTTTGCCCGCATTTTACACAACCACCCGGGCCAACCCGGGGGCTCTCCGACGACAAGCCATTCCACGTGACACTCAGTGAAAAGGCCAGGGGCCTACCCCGGGACGCCTTCTCTCAACCCTCCAAGGTCAAAGGGAGACCCAAATAGGTCAACCACAGGCTTGGGAGGCCCGCAGTACGTGTGTACGACTCACACACATGTGTTCGGCATTCTGCCGAACACCTCATGGGCGCACATGTTTCAACCCTTCTACACTAACCCACGGGCCACCCCGTGGTTCCAGTACACTAATTGGGTCCTACAACGACCCCCCAGCAAGCCGGGGCCACCCCTCGACCCTCCAACACGTGGCAATGAGCCACTTAGCTTTAGCTGTTGGACCAACCCGAGGCTACCCTGCCAACCTATCGTACAATGTGGCACGTAGCACGAGGCAAGGCCCATGGCCCAAGGTGCCTTCTCCCAGCCCCTATGGACTTCTACCCTCAGCCCTATGCCAAATCCAAGGCCCGTCGGCCACCTACGTGGCCCGTTCGGCAACCCGGGGTGTGTCGGGCATTTGCCCGAACACCTTGTGAGCAGCTACTACGACTCGAAGAACAACGGCCCCCATGGGCCATCTCAATATCCCGGTGCTCCGTGTCCTTCAAAAAACATCCCCAGACAATGAAGGAAGACCCCCGGGGGCCATCCCTGGGGGTTGCGGCTCGTCTAGGGCCGGTTCGCCCTGGGCCGCGGCCGCACCCCCGGGGGAGTGCGAACACCCCGGGGGCCGCACCCTCTCTCTAGCCCGGAGGCCCGATGGCCTCTCCCAGCCCCAGTTCGTGCAAACTCCCAATCCCATGGCCCAAGGTTTGTGCAAGGATTTGTTCGTCATACCCGTGCGCGTAAGAACTCGTGAAGACGAAGTCCCGAGATTATGTCAGTCACAACACCCACGTTCCTCGCACGCACGTGGCCGGTCAACCAGTATCCTCTTGTCCCTTTCTTCTTAGCCAATTTAGGAAGAAAAATAACAAAAATCGGTATTTTATAGAGGTGGGGCCACCCTCTCTCTCTCCCTTAATCCAGTCCGCCTAAACCCCCCAAAGGGGGGGGGGGTTTAGGCGAACCAGCCTGGACCCCCACGCTGGTCCGCCTAAACCCCTGGGTAATAAAAAAAAGATTTTTTAAATAAAAAAATAGGACCATTTGGTCCGCCCAAACCCCCCCTGGGGAGGGGTTTAGGCGGACCAGCCTGGACCCCCAGGCTGGTCCGCCTAAACCCCATCCAAATTAAAAAAAAAAAGAATTTTTACCCCTCCGAAGAGGGGTTTAGGCGGACCAGACCAGCCCCTTGTGCTGGTCTGCCTAAACCTCATCTCCCCACTTCCGTTACACACACAAAAAACACACAAAAAAATATAAAAATAAAATAAAATAACACTATTTGGGGGGTTTACCCGGACCAAGTTGAACCCCCAACTTGGTCCGCCTAAACCCCACCCCCCACCCCTTCAACTTCCTATAAATTTCCCCCCTTAGAAGCTCAAGGGGCATGAGGCAACAAGCAAGAAAAAGATCAAGGGGTTGCACAAGCGGATACACGAACAGACGGACAAACACCCCCTGGCCTAATTGTCGCACCCTCGGACTCCCGAGGCCTTCGGCAAGGGTCGGGGACACGAGAAGCTAAGTGCGCTAATGGTTGGCTTGCTAGTCGACTCACACACGCCGAGGGTATGTCACGTATACTTCCCTCACGTGGTGTTTAGCCGTCTCACAGTAAGTCCATCCTCGCCACATGAAAGATGACTACGCCAATGGTAAATACACCCGCATCCCGGGTCCGCCTGTGTACGCCAACTTACGACGGTGACGAAGGGCACTCCGTAATACCGTAACAGATCCTGGCACGGAACTGTGTGCCCACCGTTCACCTCCCAACCGGCCGTTGGCCCCTCAGACTAACAAATCAAGTCTAGTCGGACCTCTGGCCCGAGAATCATAGTCCCGTGGCCGACCTCGACTCTCCAGCATGACGACATTCACCGTCCGAGACCCGGACCCGACCGCTCACCTCGAGCCGCGTATGACCTCTACCCGGCGCCAGTCCGTGTCCGCTCTGGCCACCAAGGCAGTCGGGCCCACACCAATCCCTCTGTAAAGAGTTCCCATATGACACGCGGATACCCGCCTCATTACGCAATGACCCGGGGACCGACCCACATGTCAGAATTGTCCCGCGGCTTGCACCCATTGTACTTTGGCCACCTAGGCCCATATGTAAAGCCCATGTGGCCCATCATAAAGCTAGTGAAATACAAGCGCCCGTATTCGGGCTGCCAGCTTCCTACCTATACCACTCGGCATCTGTGCCTAACATCCTAACCCCAGTAAACACCCCCCCCAGTCGAAAGCGTGCCCACAGCTACAGAATGCCCCCGGCCTTCTACCCACGATTTCAGACATATATACAGACTTTTCTTCAGCACAGAACGAAGGTGTTCGGATTCAATCCGATGTAAATAAACATTGGTTGCTTGCGGCCGGTGGGGAAAGACGTCCAGTACACGATTCCATCAATCGCCTATGCACTCGTACCCACGGAACCCCTTCTCTCCACGTGTCACCCGATCGCCCGAGCCCACGTGCTGTGCCCTGGTGGCACTTCCCCGGTCAACCCTTGGTTCCATGGGTGATTGTCGAGAAATCGACTGTGTCATTCCCCGAGCCTTTATTACAGCGGAAGACTAACTCGGGGAGTGTGAACAGCCGGCATGGTAAGCCTCTTGCAAGCAAGAACGATCAGAGCGCGAGACAATCACACACATAAATGCAATTGCACAATATTTAATCAAACTCCAAGTTCATTCCATTATCAATCAAATATTCAAAATACAATAACTTTTTCACCATCTTTCACTCTACTAGACTCAAGAAATAGGAAAATTACATTGACTCCATCTAAACAATATAGACTTCCTAAGTCTTCGCTCATCTTTATTCACTCTCGGATCCGCTATTTGAACATTCTGAATCCGAATCAGACTCACTTTCATTTCCTGAAAAAATATTGGAAATAGGTAATGAGCACACTTGCCCAGTAGGTATCTTCGCATCAACATGAAGGCACTATTAAAGTAATTAACAATTTAGCTCTAAAGAAGTAAGGCAAAATCATGCGAATGCGAATATCATGCGATTAAACCAAAGTAACACGATAATCATGTGAGATAGAATGAGAGCAAGAATGAATTAGCACGTATGTAACAAGAATATGATATTTGGCCTTTCATGAAAAAGAATGTAACAAGAATGCACTTTCACTTTTCACTTTCATAACCATAAAGGTTACGCACGAGAACGTCAATCATGTGGCAATTCACTAGCTTTTCACGAGTGCTCATGGATTTCACTTATTTATAAAGAAAGTACTCCCAGCGCAATGCGACGCCAGTAGCATCATACCCCATGGTTTATAAAATAGTATGTTTCAGGCAATCAGCCGTGGGGACTAGCATAGAGCCCTTGGACACAATCAGCGCCCGAACTGCATCTTCACGTATAAATCAAGCTACTTCCATGAGTGTAACAATAAAGTATGGCCAAGAATGTAATAAGTTCAATAACTCATGATAACAACAATCAATGAATGAATGCTTCAATTTAGAGTATGAGAGATCAAGAAAAAGACTTAAACAATGTCATGCTCACGGAAATAAAGCATAACGGTACATTCTTTTCTCTCTCCAGTCATTATATTAAGTTTCTTGATCAAATTTATATGTTCTAGACTATCATTAGTCTATCTAGATCCTTTGGAATATCAACCCTTGGGTCAAACCTTGGGTTAAATACTTAAGCAATGTGACGGTCGTTTACTGGGCCGTTACATCATGTAACGCACCAGTAGTGGGCCGTTACAATGATCCGAGTCTAGAACAATAAAAATAGACTCAGAGAAAGGTGACAGTCAAGCATTGGGCCATTACATTATGTGACGGTCCAGGATTAGGCCGTTACATTAGTCTGAACCCCGAATCAAGAATTCAAACTCAGATGAATGTGACGGGCTTATATTGGGCCGTTACATGTGCCTGACGGTCCAACACAGAGCCGTTAAATTACTGATAATCAGAAAACATCGATAGTGTAGTCTAATCAATGGGCTTTAATGGTACAACCAACTCGGCGTCCTAGTGGGAATCCCAGGCTCGCGGAGAATTACGGAGGCCTTGAAACAAGATTTCCTAGTCCATTGGAAGGAATATCCAATAGAGAGGTCCTCATGTCCAAGAATAATGTTCCTATAGTACAAAGTGCACTAATGGACAACATACCGGAGTATGTGCCATGTACTTAAAGAAATGACTCTATAGACAGAGAGAGGAAACGTGTATCAATATGAAAATCAAGATAAAACTCCGTCAATACATCATTTAAAAATCATGATTTAGAATACAAAACTATAGAACTTTGGGAATGAAATTATCTTAACTTAAAATAACATTAAAGTATCAAAATCATGCAATACCTATCATGAGTAATCAAATAACTTAAGGGTCACATAATAGGTTACAACTTAGATAACTAGGCATAATAATAAGCAAATCTGGCAAGTCTTATTCCATCTAGCATTGTCAGAAGACAGGGCTCTGACGGTCTATAGATGGTGCGTCACAGTGATTGTGACGGTCTATAGAACAGCCGTTACATAAATGTAACGCTCCTGCATAGATGCATCAGAGACAACAGAGTAGAGCAGTAGACAGCAAGACTATGACGGCTTATCGCAAGGCCGTTATATGAGTGTAGCGGTCCTATGCTGATGCGTCAGAGAGTCTGCTAACAGAAAATAGTATGAAATCCAAGAGATCAACTCACATCATGTCTGTAAATCAAACATCATGTAGTCCTAGACATGTTAATGAAGTGTAGGCCAACTACATGCATAGGTATCAGTGAATGGACATATAACATCTTTTAATTTTCCTACTTAGGGCTAAGAGATGTATGAATGCATAGAACTATTAAAACATGAAATTCATGATCTATCATGCATGGAATTCAATCAAACCAGAGGGCTTTTATTCCTATCAAGCTATTTTTGCCGTTCATGAGATGACCTACCTCTTAACTGGGCTTCAAACTCCCAATTTGGGTCTGAAAAGCCGGCCCTAGTTCTCCTCTTCCTGTGACTTTTTAGCAACTTCCTTGGGCTCTAACTCCATGACCTCTTGACCTAAGGACGTGAAATTTGGAGAGGAGTTAGTCTAAAGTATTGTAAACAAATTCCTCTAAAGAACTTACCTAAGATTATGACTCCTTACCTTGATTCCACGCGAGTAAAAAGTAAGGGTCGCACAGTTCCGAACTAGGTCCTATTTATATGGTTTTGGCTAGAGTTTGAAGATTAGATCGATTCTAGAGTCCTTAATCTGCCAGAATCTAATCCCTAAGAGTCCTTAGTAATGTTATAACTCTTCCCAAGTCGATCCCTAGTGGATAAGATCCCAAAGTTCCAATCTTTTTGGGAGTTCTTTGACTCACGGAACTTGCAGCATGTAATGGTCGTGTCCAGGCGCGTTACCTGGCTGTGGCGGTCGCCCGATGGACCATTACAGTCAACGTGTATAGAGTTTCAATTTAATAAAACTCTTTTATTCGTTTATCCATATAATTATCTTAGATAATTAGTATTTATCTTTAAAATATGTGAATAAGCTAAATAACCTTCTAGAATATGGGCCAAACTAAATGGGCTTGGTCCTTAACCCTTTTGGACTTTATTTAAATGGATTTGGTTAATTATTTAACACGAATGGGCCTTATAATGACTTATTAATCTAATAACCCATTTATTAATACATTTAGGCCCTTATAAATTCTAGAAAATTATTTATAAATTCAAAAATTATTTACATAAATTCTGGGGTCTTACACCCTCTCCCACTTAAGAGAATTTGGTCCCCAAATTCAATATATGGATTTCAAAGAGTGTACTTATTTTAATGCATTAAGAATTAATGTGAGACGAATGGGTTAAGAAAGTACCTTTTATCATCTTACCTTCCTCGTCTAGAATGGCATTTAATCGACCTTGCTTCCCACGTCCGTTGTTATCCCTTGATGATTGTCCGTTGATGAAAGGACATATGGGCAAGCGATGTTCCCGGCTTCCACATTTGAGACAAGCGTCGAGCCGCTTCCAACATTGTTCTGCCGAGTGCCCAAACTTTTCACAAAATGAGCACGGTGCCACGGCTTGCTCCTTTTCTTCTTTAACTTTCTCGTTCTTTCCGTTTCCATTTCTATTTCTTTTTCCATTCCCGTTCCCACTACGGAACCTCTTAATGTGACAATTTTCATCCTCATCTACTTCGTTCGCTTCTTGCCTATCATGTTTTCGGCTTGACCTCCCTCCTTGGAGCTTCTCTACCTTCTCCATGGTTCTTTCACATAGATGCGCTCTTTGAACCATCTCGGTATAGGTGTGGATATTCTGAGTTCCAAGTTGTTGGATGAATCCGGGTCTTAAACCATCCATAAATCGGTTGGCTTTCAATAAATCTGTGCTTATCAAGTGAGGAGCATATGGTGCTAGTCGAGAGAATTGTAATTCATACTCTGTCGCAGACATCGCGCCTTATTTTAAGGAGGTAAATTCCATAGCTTTTCTCTCCTTTACATGCTCGGAAAAGTACTTGGCTCGAAAAAGTGTAAGAAAACCCTCCCATGTATGAGGTGCGTCTGTAGGTGGCGTTGGAATGGATTTCCACCACGTACAAGCATCCTTATTTAATTGGAACGTGGAAAGTTGAACTTTCTTCTGGTCGGTGCATTGCATGACATCGAATATTCGATTCATTTCGTCGATCCAATTTTCTGCTTCATCCGGGTTAGAAGATCCAGAGAATCGTGGGGGATTTAAACTTCGGAAGTTGCCATGCAAGTTACCCGTGCCAGCCCTTCCACCGGCTTGGGCTACTATTTGTAGGGCTTGAGTAAGTCCCGCAACAGTTTGCTGCATCTTGTCCCAGTTTACACGATGAGCCATTGAGAATCAAGGTACCTGAGAATCATGGACATTTTAGTTATTTAGAGTCAGGAAGATTTATCGTAAGATGATTTCTATATAACTATCTCATCCCGGGCTCTACCCAATTCTCACATGGCTATTGAAAATTTCTTCCTTAGTTCATAGGTATGGGTCTTTAAACCTTGGACTTGTCCTATGACATGACTCTTTTCCCTAAGTCCTGAGACTTAGGCTCTGATACCAACTTAACTGTCATGCCCCCAGCCTTTATTACAGCGGAAGACTAACTCGGGGAGCGCAAACAGCCGGCATGGTAAGCGTCTTGCAAGCAAGAATGATCAGAGCGCGAGACAATCACACACATAAATGTAATTGCATAATATTTAATCAAACTCCAACTTCATTCCATTATCAATCAAATATTCAAAATACAATAACTTTTTCACCATCTTTCACTCTACTAGACTCAAGAAATAGGAAAATTACATTGACTCCATCTAAACAATATAGACTTCCTAAGTCTTCGCTCATCTTTATTCACTCTCGGATCCGCTATTTGAACATTCTGAATCCGAATCAGACTCACTTTCATTTCCTGAAAAAACATTGGAAATAGGTAATGAGCACACTTGCCCAGTAGGTATCTTCGCATCAACATGAAGGCACTATTAAAGTAATTAACAATTTAGCTCTAAAGAAGTAAGGCAAAATCATGCGAATGCGAATATCATGCGATTAAACCAAAGTAACACGATAATCATGTGAGATAGAATGAGAGCAAGAATGAATTAGCACGTATGTAACAAGAATATGATATTTGGCCTTTCATGAAAAAGAATGTAACAAGAATGCACTTTCACTTTTCACTTTCATAACCATAAAGGTTACGCACGAGAACGTCAATCATGTGGCAATTCACTAGCTTTTCACGAGTGCTCATGGATTTCACTTATTTATAAAGAAAGTACTCCCAGTGCAATGCGACGCCAGTAGCATCATACCCCCATGGTTTATAAAATAGTAGGTTTCCGGCAATCAGCCGTGGGGACTAGCATAGAGCCCTTGGACACAATCAGCGCCTGAACTGCATCTTCACGTATAAATCAAGCTACTTCCATGAGTGTAACAATAAAGTATGGCCAAGAATGTAATAAGTTCAATAACTCATGATAACAACAATCAATGAATGAATGCATCAATTTAGAGTATGAGAGATCAAGAAAAAGACTTAAACAATGTCATGCTCACGAAAATAAAGCATAATGGTACATTCTTTTCTCTCTCCAATCATTATATTAAGTTTCTTGATCAAATTTATAAGTTCTAGACTATCATTAGTCCATCTAGAACCTTTGGAATATCAACCCTTGGGTCAAACCTTGGGTTAAATACTTAAGCAATGTGACGGCAGTTTACTGGGCCGTTACATCATGTAACGCTCCAGTAGTGGGCCGTTACAATGATCCGAGTCCAGAACAATAAAAATAGACTCAGAGAAAGGTGACGGTCATGCATTGGGCCATTACATTATGTAACGGTCTAGGATTAGGCCGTTAGATTACTCTGAACCCCGAATCAAGAATTCAAACTCAGATGAATGTGACGATCTTATATTGGGCCGTTACATGTGCCTGACGGTCCAACACAGAGCCGTTACATTGCTGATAATCAGAAAACATCGATAGTGTAGTCTAATCAATGGGCTTTAATGGTACAACCAACTCGGCGTCTTAGTGGGAATCCCAGGCTCGCGAAGAATTACGGAGGCCTTGAAACAAGATTTCCTAGTCCATTGAAAGGAATATCCAATAGAGAGGTCCTCATGTCCAAGAATAATGTTCCTATAGTGCAAAGTGAACTAATGGACAACATACCGGAGTATGTGCCATGTACTTAAAGAAATGACTCTATAGACATAGAGAGGAAACGTGTATCAATATGGAAATCAAGATAAAACTCCGTTAATACATCATTTAAAAATCATGATTTAGAATACATAGCTATAGAACTTTGGCAATGAAATTATCTTAACTTAAAATAACATTAAAGTATCAAAATCATGCAATACCTATCATGAGTAATCAAATAACTTAAGGGTCACATAATAGGTTACAACTTAGATAACTAGGCATAATAATAAGAAAATCTGGCAAGTCTTATTCCGTCTAGCATTGTCAGAAGACAGGGCTCTGACGGTCTATAGATGGTGCGTCACAGTGATTGTGACGGTCTATAGAACAGCCGTTACATAAATGTAACGCTCCTATATAGATGCGTCAGAGATAACAGAGTAGAGCAGTAGACAGCAAGACTGTGACGGCTTATCGCAAGGCCGTTATATGAGCGTGGCGGTCCTATGCTGATGCGTCAGAGAGTCTGCTAACAGAAAATAGTATGAAATCCAAGAGATCAACTCACATCATGTCTGTAAATCAAACATCATGTAGTCCTAGACATGTTAATGAAGTGTAGGCCAACTACATGCATAGGTATCAGTGAATAGACAGATAACATCTTTTAATTTTCCTACTTAGGGCTAAGAGATGTATGAATGCATAGAACTATTAAAACATGAAATTCATGATCTATCATGCATGGAATTCAATCAAACCAGAGGGCTTTTATTCCTATTAAGCTGTTTTTGCCCATCATGAGATGTCCTACCTCTTAACTAAGCTTCAAACTCCCAATTTGGGTCTGAAAAGCCGGCCCTAGTTCTCCTCTTCCTATGACTTTTCAGCAACTTCCTTGGGCTCTAACTCCAGGACCTCTTGACCTAAGGACGTGAAATTTGGAGAGAAGTTAGTCTAAAGTATTGTAAACAAATTCCTCTAAAGAACTTACTGTCGACACAAAAAAAATGGCGATGATGATCATGGCGACATTCGCGCCTACACATTCAAGTGCGAGTCGAAGATGAAAATGCCGAATAAACCTCATGCCTCGCCCGATCAAGACGAGGACTCGCTTGGTGGTCCGCTACCCGCTAAGGAAGCCCCTAAGCAGAAGATACGGCTACAACGCTCCTACCGGTAATGCCGAGAGCTGAATCAGAGAAAAGTCGGGAACTCCGGCACAGTCTCGGCATGCACCGAAAGTCACGCAGAATCTGGGACCGAGTCCCAGAGGCTACAAATGGAATATTACGGAGGCCATACATTGCAACCGGAACGTTCTGGGAATGCCGACATTCATATAAGCGGCCGTGACTTCGAAAAGAATCCGTTTGGTGCTTAAAACGGCACGAAGGGGCCTTAAAACGGCGCCCCCCCCCCCCTTTTTTTTGCTCAAAACGGCGCGCCCCCCTTTCTCTTTGGCTATCCGGTGCGCTCCTGTCGAAGGGGCCTTCCCCCTTTTTGATGCTTAAAACGGCGCCACTTGTGTTACGTTAAAATGGCGCTACTTGTGTTGCGTTAAAACGGCGCCACCATATGCACAAGTTACCCGGCGCGCTCATTTGAAGGAAATGCCACCCCCTTACACGGCGTGGCCCCCCCCGAATAGCTTTAATCCGACACAGTCACTATTCCCCCGCGCCGGTTTAACCCCATTCCATCCCATCTCTGGCACGATGCTCTGTTTTGTTTAAATGCGGTGCGTAGGGAGCATTCAATGTTCTGAAGCCGTGCCTCCATCTCCACTCGACAACGCATTTACATCGTCGGAGAAGGCATGTCTTCGGATGAAGATCTCCCGGTAAAACCGCAACTGTGCCATCCTCGGATGAACGACAAGGTACGGCGCCAATCACCGGATGCCAGCATAGAAGCCAACCCTGTTCGTCTGGCAGACGAACGCAGTGGCGGGAGTTCTCTTCCGTTCGAGCAAAGAAAAGGCAACCCACTATATATATACTCTGCAGAAGAGAAGAAGAAGTAGAGGAGGATCCTGGCTTTCTCCTGGCTGGGCCATCCAAAAAAGAGAAGGGGTGCTCTCGGCTATGTGCAGTGAAGAGAAGAAGAAAAAGGAAGAAGAGGCTCGAACCCCCCCCCCCCCCCGAAGGGCGATTTAAAAGAGAAGAGAGGGCCACCCGAAGAGAAGAAGAAGCTTCATCCCCGTGCCGGAGAAGAGAAGAGAAGAGAGGAGAGTGAGAGTGAGAGGTGAGCTCGGAGGGGGAGAAGCTTGTGCTCTGTTCCCCCTCCGCCATCGATGTATTCCCTCCTTTCTCTCTATTGTATTCTCCCCTTTTCTCACTTTAGGGTATATTCCCCGCTGTATTTCTCTTTGCAAACGAATAAAAAGAAAAGCCCTTTTTGCAACATACGGTGTTCTTCTACTTCCCTCTCTTTCTCTCTGCCTTCTCCTCATCCAGGCCCTTCAAAGCTTGCTTCTCTATAACATGGCCTTCGAAGGAGCCCGTCATGGGATGAACATTCATGGCCTCTCGTGGCACACATTCATCCCGCTTATGAAAACATCGCCCGTGAGTCGTGGTCGCTCTTGTAGGCTGGCCCTTGAGCGTTCCGCACTCGCACTTGGGCTAACGGACCGCCGTGAGGTCGCTCCGCATTTTGAGAGTTTACCCCGGAGCAATCCGATTGGTGACTCTCCTTTATCTCCGGCAAGTCCCAGTCCGGGGGAGGTGCTGCCCAATTCTCGCCATGGCGAAGAACACTCTGGAACAAACAAACAAACCACCTCCGAGAACAAGAACAACACGCAGTAAGCTCTGTGAATCAAACCCTTCGAACGAACACTGAAGCATTCATGCTAATTCACCTCAATAAACGACTAAAATGATTAAACCCCCTTTTCATCAACCTAATCTTCCAAATGGATGAACAAACCAGTCATTAACCCAACCTGCAGGTGAAAGAAAAGAAAGAAGCACACAGTCAATTGCTTGAAAACAACCCTCGGAAGAGTTTATCCCGGGGCGGTTACTGTGCCGCCGCACCGTTTTAACCCACACTCGAAACCCCTTTCGATTCTAATCCGGCGCCCTTAAAACCGGCGCGCCCCTCTCCCCTTGAATGGCCTTAATACGACGCACTCCCACTCCTCCATACACCTTAACCCGGCGCCCTTAAAACCGGCGCGCCCCTCTTCCATTGCAAGGCTATTCCGGCGTGCCTCTCCTTTGCCACCCTTAAAACGGCATGGCCCAATTCCGGTGCGCCCCCCCTTGTTTAACCATTAAAACGGCGCACCCCTCGCCCACTCTTAATACGGCTCCCTCCTTGAGGTTCCATACCCGGCGCACCCCCTTGCCATCCTAATCCGGCGTGCCTCCTATAAAAAAAACACAATTAACTAAGTGGAAGAATAGCTTAAAACTCATAGATAAATTAGAAGAAAGGACCAAAGCAGATGAATGAAATAAAAGACTATGAACCACTCTCATGAGAACAAACACCATAACCTTTCTATAATTAAATTTTTGTTCCGGGGGCGTTGCCCCCCGAAAACCCCCGCAAGGGGCGCTGCCCCCTTGACCCCTGCAACCTGACCGAGCAGGTCGAACCCCGCGACCTGACCGCGCAGGTCAATCCGCGTGCGAGGGCGCACATTGGTGAGTTCGGGCTCTACACTTAACAATTCACTCCCCCGGACTGGGTGCAAAGAGAAAATCAATGATGCCTTGTGGTATCGGACGTGGACCTCGGAACCCCCGACATGGTCATGATCCGAACACATCTCGGGCCAATATTTCGTTAACTCGACCCGCTTCTCCCAGGATCTAATCCCGCAACCCCACATTAAACTTGTCGTGTCTATGGCAGACATTTGCACGGTTTTATCATCGTCTTCGATGCTTCAAACGTGGACTCGTGTCCGAACAATGAATGGTCCGACCGTGACCGACATGCATGCATACCTTGGAACCTTCGTTTCCCCGAACTGTGTGTGAAGAGAAGAGCAATGACGCCCCATGGCATCGGACGTGGGCCTCAAGAACCCCATTATGGCCATAGTCCGAAACCATCTCGTGTCGATAGTTCATCAGCTTGACCCACCTTTATCGGGATCCAATCCCGCATCCACATTAAACTTGACGCACCCACGACAGACATCCGTACAGCTTTGTCGTTACCTTCGATGCTTCAAATGTGGACTCTCATCCGAACAGTGTATGGTCCGTTAGTGACCGACATATATCCCGGGATCTAACCCCGTGCTTGCATTAAACTTGCCGTACTCACGGCAGACATTTGTACGGGTTTATTTCTGTTCACGTCTTCAATACGGATCTTTGTCCGAACATAAAATGGTCCATGAATGACCAACAAAATCTAAATGGAACGAGACGGCTCTCGTCTTCCCCCAACCACACGTGTGGGAATATCAATACGACCTTCATGAGTCACGTCTGGACCTCGGGTTCGCCCCAACCATGGTCACTACCTGACCCACATCTAGGCCTATATCCAGCTATCTCTGTATACGTCTTTGTTTTGGAATCTAGTCCCGTGACACTTTCCCGCTACCCTTCGGCACCGGAAATATTAACGATGCCCACGCAAGCCTCGTTTGGACCACGGGAGGCGCCCCCGGAGTGGTCTTGACTCGATCCCGCACTGGGCCAATAAACTCACTGATTCCCGACCGCTCTAACCGGGATTCAACCGAATGTCTCATTTCCCTTTGAACAATAAATTTGCCGTACCCCGGCATACATATGCTCTGATTTTTCCCGTGACGATCATGATTTTCTGAGGCAGGACGCTCGCCCGAATATCAAAATGGTCCCTTGAGTGACCGACATATTTTGAATGCTCGCTTCCCTAGACATCGAGCTTTCCGATTGATTCGAGACCGCTAGTGGCTAGTTTCTCTCGATATAATTTCCTGGCCATGAGGCCCTGATTCTTGGCGATTAATCAAGGGTGTTCCACTCTCCGAGGGGATGTAAATGACGCCGTGACCTTTATGGCGCGGCGGGTTCTAGTCCCGACACGAACCACACAATCGTCTGATTAGTCAGATCGAGCGCACAATAAATCGTCACTTTGTGACTGGCACGCCCACGCACTTAATAAACGAATAAACCCACCGAATAAACCGACTTAAAGAAACAAACAAATGAGCGTGTCGAAAAGTGCGTCCACAAGTCTGGCACGCCAGGTGGGACTTAAACTACCCTTCATCTCTTCGCCGGGATTCGGGGCCTCATGGCCTCCTAATAAACGATGTTTGTCTGCTTTGATGAATTGCAGGTGCTGTCCTTGTTGGCCCTATGAGGAGAAAAGCCGGACTAGGCGCAATTGTCTTTGTGACCTCGGGGACACTACTCCGAGGCATATGCAGCTTCCAGGAATCATGAAGGCCGCTAAAAGAAGAAAGAAAAGAAGTAGAAAAAAAAAAGGAAGAGAAAGAATTGGCGAGAGAGGGTTGTACGTCCATATTCATTGGCACCTGTGCTGAGCAAAGATTACCACTGTGGGATTGATGCGGTGGAGCGAACCACTCATCCCCTCCCTGAGGGGGTGAGCGCTCTCCTGCACACCCACCTTGGTCTATTAAAAGAGAAGAAGAAGAGAAGAAAATTAAGAAAGGACAAAAAAAAGGCAAGCATGGTCGACCAAGAGAACGAGAAGAAGGACGGCATCCCGCCCGGCTCTAGGAGGGTCCAAGCCCGCGGTGCATGCCCCGGCCTGTTCCTCCTCCCTGCTGCCCCTATCCGGCATAAGATGACCCCTCGAGTGGCTGTTAGAAGATCCGGCAAGTCGCAACTGTAGCTTGATGTATTCCTACCCGCCGTGGGGAATGCTTTATAGCAATGAGGGCGAGCACGGCCACGAATCTAGAAGAGAGCATTCATCCACCCCACCATAGGGGTGTAAGAAACGAAAGAATACACCCTGACTCAGGGGCATTTGAAGAAGCAACATACCCCGCCATGGGGGCATAGAAGCCGTAAAGAATGCACCCCATCTTACGGGGATCTGAAGAAGAATTACACCCCACCTTGGGTGCACAAGAAGCAAGCATCCCCTAGTGTGTCAGGGTAGAAAAAGAAGAATCCACCCCGCTCTGGGGCATAAGAAGCAAAAGATACACCCCGCTTAGGGGGCACGTGAAGAGAATACACCCCGACTCAGGGGGCATGTGATAAGAATCTACCCCGACGTGGGGGCATAAGAAGAAACAAAGTTACACCCCGGCTTTGGGGGCGCGTGAAAAGAATCTACCCCGACCTGGGGGCATAAGAAGAAACAGAGTTACACCCTGGCTCAGGGGTATTCGAGGAAGAAATATACCCCGATATGGGGGCACATGAAGCATGCATCCACCTTGCCATGGGGGCATAAGAAGCAAATACCATACCCCGCTCCGGGGCATGAGAAGCAATATAACCCACCCCGCTCTGGGGCATAAGAAGAAAAAGATACACCCCGCTTAGGGGGCACATGAATAGAATACACCCCGACTCGGGGACATGTGAGAAGAATCTACCCTGACTTGGGGGCATGAGAAGAAATAGAGTTGCGCCCCGGCCCGGGGGCACATGAAGAGAATCCACCCCGACTTGGGGGCACATAAAGCAAAGTTTACACCCTGGCTTAGGGGAATACGAAGAGAAATATACCCTTTTCTGGGGTGGAAGAAGCAGAAGAATCTACCCTGGTCCGGGGGCACGATAAGCAACAGAGTTATACCATGATCTAGGGGCACGTGAAGAAAAGACACACCTTGCCTTGGGTGCACAAGAAGCAAAACACACCCCTCATGGGAGCACGTGAAATAAAACTACCCTCCCCCTTCAGGGGCATAAGAAGCAAAAGATACACCCCGTGCCGGGGGCATCTGAAGAGGAAGATACCTCCCTTTGGAGGCATAGGAAGCAGAAGAGGCACCCCAGCTTAGGGGCATTTGAAGGAGAAATATACCCCGCCACGGGGGCATAGAAGCCAAAAGAATACACCCCTGCCTAGGGGCACAAAAGCAAAGAGGCCTACCTCCCGACCAAGGGGGCAGATGAAGAAAAGCTACACTCCAACCTGGGGGCATGTTAAAAGAATACACCCCAGTCCGGGGGCATCAATGAGAAAGGAAGAGCAGAACAAAAAGAACAGTCATGAAGTGGACGTGGTCTTCGAACCCGCCTCTTCACAATAAAAAGAAGAGCAAAAAAGAAAAGAATAGTCATCAGGCATACGTGGTCTCTTCACTCGCCTCCCCGCACAAAAGAAGAAGAGAAGAAAAGAAAGTGAGCCCTGAGGTAGACATGGTCTTTCACCCTTTACCTTCAGCCATCCAACAAATAGACCCCTCTTGAAGTTGGCGTCACGGCCTCTCGTCCAAACTAACAAAACCTTCCGCCGGCGGGGCGTTAAACCGACTAAACCATCCGCCGACGGGGCGTTAAACCGACTAAACCTTCCGCCGACGGGGCATTAAACCGACTCAACCTTTCACCGACGGGGCGTTAAACTGATAAAACCTTCCGCCAACGGGGCGCTAAACCGACAAAACCTTTCACCTACGGGGCGTTAAACCGACTAAACCTTTCCCCGACAGGGCATTAAACCGACTAAACCTTTCACCGACGGGGCGTTAAACCGACTAAACCTTTCACCGATGGGGCGTTAAACCGACTAAACCTTTCGCCGACGGGGCGTTAAATCGACTAAACCTTTCGCCGATGGGGCGTTAAACCGACTAAACCTTTCACCAACGGGGCGTTAAACTGACTAAACCTTTCACCTACGGGGCATTAAACCGACAAAACCCTTTCACCGACGGGGCGTTAAACCGACTAAACCTTTCATCGACGGGGCGTTAAACCGACTAAACCTTTCACCTACGAGGCGTTAAACCGACTAAACCTTCCACCGACGGGGCATTAAACTGACTAAACCTTTCGCCGACGGGGCGTTAAACCGACATAACATTTCACCAACGGGGCGTTAAACCGACTAAACCTTCCGCCGATGGGGCGTTACACCGACAGATATCCCACCATCGGCCTCTGAGCCGACAGCTACTTCACTTATCGGCTCCTGGCCGACAGCTACCCCATTATCGGCTCCTAGTCGACAACTTCCTAATAAAAAAGAACAGACCTTTCACTTTGGTTCGGATTCTTTCCCGGCTAGAGAATTAAAGAAATCCTTTCACTTTGGTCCGGATCCTTCCCCCGGCTAGAGAATTAAAGGATAAACCTTTCACTTTGGTCCGGATCCTTCCCCCGGCCAGAGAATTAAAGAATAAACCTCCCACTCTAGTTCAGATCCTTCTCCGACCAGAGAATTAAAGAAATCCTTTCACTTTGGTTCAGATCCTTCCCCGGTCAGAGAATCAAAGAATCAACCTTTCACTTTGGTTCGGGTCCTTTCCAACCAGAGAATTAAAGAATCAACCTTCCACTTTGGTTCGGGTCCCTTTCCCAGCCAGAGAATCAAAAAATAACCCTTTCACTTTGGTTCGGGTCCTTCCCCGGCCAGAGAATTAAAGAAATCCTTTCACTCTAGTTCGGATCTTTCCCTGGCCAGAGAACAAAAAGAGACCTTTCTTTTCGGCTCTCGCGGCCAGCTCCCCCTACTCTAGCTCTCGTAGCCTGCTTCCCTTTGGCCTTCGTGGCCTGCTTCCCAATTTCGGCTTTTATAGCCTGCTTCCCATAATTCGGCTTTCACGGCCTACTTCCCACAATTTTGGGCTCTCGTAGCCTGCTCCCCCCCAGCCTTTGGCCTTTGTAGCCTGCTTTCCCCACTCCGGCTTCTACGGCATGCTTCCCTAATTTCCTTTTGACCCTTTGTGGTCTGCTTCCCTAATACTTCTACTACCACTTACAAGATACATATACGTAACAACAATATATTCTTACGCAAAAGAAAAAAGAAAAAAAAAAGGAGAACAAAAAATGCTTGGCTGCCCTGCTTGCATGCTTGCTTATAATATAGAATAACACACCTCTTTGGAATTTTCTAGGACCTTGTTTCCTTGCTGAGTAATAACGCTGCCCCGATTCCGGATGCACGTGCGTCACGACATACGCTCGAAGGAAACCCAATTATGGCAGGTGCACACGTCAAGGGGAAGAGTCATGGCTAAATTACTGAGCCCAACTCACAAAATAAACCTGAGGCAACACTCCCACACTTCACATGTAATGTGTTCAATGGTCTTCAACCATAGGGATCACCCGACTTTCTTCTTAGCACTCTACGGAGACTTGAATTCCTGCACTCGCGTGAAAGGTAATCGTGAGGAAAAAGCTGCCTACCCCCACTTAAAAAAAATGATGCAAGAAAAAAAAGAGAGAAATGTGAATCGGAGTAGCCGGGAATCCCCATTGAGACACATGAGGAGACTAGCGCGAAAAGGTGAAGCGAATTTCAGTAAGGATGAAGCCTAGTAGCCGGGAATCCCCATTGAGACACATGAGGAAACTCGCGTCCAACGGTGGAATTCGCAATAAAATTATGACAAGGACGAATCCTAGTAGATGGGAATCCCCATTGAGACACATGAGGAGACTCGCGCCGAACGGTGAAATCCGCTATCAAAATAAAAAGATGGGGGCTGTGCGAAGCTACCGAAATCGAGAGCCTGAAACCCATGTGTAGGCACTAGAGTAACCCTCGAGTGTTGCTTAGAAGACCTGCATATCCCTATGTTTAGGGCCTTTTGCTCACACGTTTGCTCCTCCACTCCACAGAGAATTGCCTCGGGTGAAATGCATGAATTTAAGCTATGCACGCAAGATATGCGATATCCTCTTGACGGGTGCACCACCCATTGGTCGTGCCTCGTGGCCCGCACCGTGTTTATGAATTATGGGCGATGTCCCTATCCTATCCCCTATAGAGGGAGCTGTCTTATTTATTTTTATGTTATGCTTGCTGATGAATGCCTGCATGCTTGAATAAAGAAAATAATAATTAAAAAAATTGAATTTCGGCTTCTGCAGCCTGCCTTTCTGATTTCGGCTCGTGCAGCCCAACCATTGGCCCCCATGGCCTACTTCCCGTCTCTACGGCCTGCTTCCCAGATTCGACTTCTATAGCCCACTTCCTCAATTGTAGCCTTCGCGGCCTACTTCTGCAACATCAACTCCGGCCCTTGTGGCCCACTTTCCCAGGTTCGAATTTCACAGCCGGTACTCCCGGCGCATTGAAGAACATCAAATTCTTTCACTTTGGTTCAGGCTTGCCGCCCAACCAGAGAACAGACAGACCCCTTTCACGCTGGATCGGACCTTCCGTCCGACTAGAGAACAAAAAGACCGTTTCACTCTAGATTGGACCTTTCGTCCGGCTAGAGAACAAAAAGATCCTTTCACTTTGGCTCGGACCTGCCGTCCAGCCAAAGAACAAAAGATTCTCTCCACTCTAGATCGGACCTTCCGTCCGGCTAGAGAATAAAAAGATTATTTCACTTTGGCTCGGACCTGCCATCCAGTCAGAGAATAAAAAGATTCTCTCCACTCTAAATCGGACCTTTCATCCAGCTAGAGAACAAAAAAGATCCTTTCACTTTGGCTCGGACCTACCGTCCAGCCAGAGAACAGAAAGAATTCTCTCCACTCTGGTTCGGACCTTCCGTCTAGCCAAAGAATTAAAAGACCCTTCATACAGCTGGTACCCCCGGCGCATTAAAGAACAAAACAACCTTTCACCCTGGCCCGAGCCTGCCATTCGGGTAAGGAATCATCCCCTTTTCCTTGCGCTAACACTAGCCCGTGTCAGCGACTTGACCACCCCACCGTCCCTTCGGGGTCACGAACAATCCTTTTGATTTGGACCTTTCGTCCAGGTCGTTACAGGAACCAACTCTTCTCTCTATCCCTTCGGGTGACAAATACCCCTTTTGATTTAGACCTCCCGTCCAGGCCATTGAATCAACAAGTTCTTCTCCCCGTCCCTCCGGGTGACGAACATCCTTGTCGAATCAACAAACTCTCCTCCCCGTCCCTTTGGGCGACGAATCTCTTTCAATTTGGACCCACCGCCCAGACCGTTGAAGGAATAAACCCTCCTCTATGCCCTCGTGGCTCACTTTTCAATTATCGGCCCTGAGCCGACAGCTTTCAATTATCGGCCCCAAAGCCGACAGCTTTCAATTATTGGTCCCTGAGCCGACAGCTCTCAATTATCAGCCCTTGCACCGACAACTTTCAATTATCAGCCCCTGCGCCGATAGCTTTCAATTATCGGCCCCTACGCCGACAGCTTTCAATTATCGGCCCTGAGCCGACAGCTTCTAATCATCGGCCCCTGAGCCGACAGCTTCTAATCATCGGCCTCTGAGCCAACAGCTATCTAACTATCGGCGTTTAGCCGACAGCTATGTCATTATCGGCGTTAGCCGATAGCTATCTCATTATCGGCGTCTGTGCCGACAGCTATCCAAAGTTGTTCAAAAAAAAAGAAGAGAAGAAAAAGAAGAAGAAGAAAAAAAAGAAGAAAAAAGAAGGGAAAGAAAAGAAGAAGAAAAAAAAAGAGAAGAAGAAGAGAAGAAGAAAAAGAGAAGGGAAAAGAAGAGAAGAAAAAGAGAAGAAAAAAGAAGAGAGAAAAATCATCATCAAAGCCTCCGAGGGATGTCGACTCGTCAAGTCCCGCCGGAGATCAAAATATTTTCAGTCCCACAGATGCATAAGACCAGTGGCCCAGACCTTTCGTCTGGTTCGATGAACAAAGAGACCCTTGCTTTGGCACTAACCCCATGCCAATGAATAAACCACGTCAGCTCCCGACACCCTGTCGGCACTGATAAAGAGAAGAAGAGACAAACATACCGTGTCAGCTCCCGACACCCAGTCGGCACTGATAAAGAGAAGAAGAGACAAACATACCACGTCAGTTCCCGACACCCTGTCGGCACTGATAAAGAGAAGAAGAGACAAACAAACCCTGTCAGCTCCCGACACCCTATCGGCACTGATGAAGAGACAAAGAGACCAACAAACCAGGTCAGCTCTTGACACTCCGTCGGCACTGATGAAGAGACAAAGAGACCAACAAACCAGGTCAGCTCCCGACACCCCGTCGGCATTGATGAAGAGACAAAGAGACCAACAAACCCTGTCAGCTCCCGACACCCTGTCGGCACTGATGAAGAGACAAAGAGACCAACAAACTAGGTCAGCTCCCGACACCCCGTCGGCACTGATGAAGAGACAAAGAAACCAACAAACCATGTTAGCTCCCAGCACCCTGTCGGCACTGACGAAGAGACAAAGAGACCAACAAAGCAGGTCAGTTCCCGACACCCCGTCGGCACTGATGAAGAGAAGAAGAGACAAACAAACCACGTCAGTTCCCGACACCCCGTCGGCACTGATGAAGAGAATAAGAGAAGAACAAACTACGTCAGCTCCTGACACCCTGTCGGCACTGATGAAGAGACAAAGAGACCAACAAACCAGGTCAGCTCCCGACACCCTGTCGGCACTGATGAAGAGACAAAGAGACCAACAAACCATGTCAGCTCCCGGCACCCTGTCGGCACCGACGAAGAGACAAAGAGACCAACAAAGCAGGTCAGTTCCCGACACCCCGTCGGCACTGATGAAGAGAAGAAGAGACGAGCCAACCACGTCAGTCCCCGACTCCCCGTCGGCATCGATAAATAAACCAGTGGCCCAAACCTTTCGTCTGGTTCTATGAACAAAAAGACCCTTTCTTCGGCACTAACCCCGTGTCAATGAACAAACCACGTCGGTCTCCGACTCCCCGTCGGCATCGATGAATAAACCAATGGCCTGGACCTTTCATCTGGTTCCATGAATAAAAGACCCTTGCTTTGGTACTCACCCCTTGTCAATGAATAGACCACCTCAATATTACAACTCCCAGTCCCACCGACGAATAAACCATTGGCTTGGACCTTCTGTCCAAGTCGATGAACAGAAGAACACCTTTGCTTGGCTCGGACCTTCCGTCCAAGTCGATGAACAAAAAGAACCTCCTTGCTCGGATCGGACCTTCCGTCCGAGTCGATGAACAAAAAGAACCTCTTTGCTTGGCTCGGACCTTTCGTTCAAGCCAATGAATAAAAAAGGAGAGAGCCTTCTTACTTGGCCCGGACCTTCCGTCCAAGTCAATGAAAAAAAAAGAAGGGAACTTCCTTGCTTGGCTCGGACCTTCCGTCCAAGTTAATGAATAAAAAAAAGAACTTTCTTGCTTGGCTCGGACCTTCTGTCCAAGCCGATGAACAAAAAGAGCATCTTTGCTTGGCTCGGACCTTCCATCCAAGTCAATGAATGAAAGACCCCTTTGCCTTGGCACTCATCCCGTGCCAATGAATAGACCACGTCAGCTCCCAAAACCCTGTCAGCACCATCAAATAAACCCTTCGCTTCGAACATTCCACCCGAATGCATAAAATCCATCTCACTCCGTCGGAGCCCTCTCGAAAGCATCCGGCTTTGGACGTCCCACCCGAGTCGATGAATGAACGACTCTCCTAAACCCAGCGCGAGTCACCAACTCCCCCTTGGGATTGGCCTCATCTAAGTCATTTTAGGCCTCTTGCCTAAGACGACGCATAGACCCTTCATTCTTGCTTCGGTATTCACCCCATGCCGATGACTATACCCCCACTCTGACATCTCAGTCCACGTGCATATGCGGTGAAGCGATCCCCTCATCCCTTCGCTGAAGGAGTGAGCGCTTTCCCGTGAATTTGCACCGGACCAGCATCCCACTGGCTCGAAAGAATAGACGTCATGTCGAAGAGCTCTACACTCGCGGGGCCCCGCGCACTCGTCCCTCGCTTGCGCCACCCGCGAGTGGGGGGCATTTGTGGACACCAAAAAAATGGCGATGATGATCATGGCGACATTCGCGCCTACACATTCAAGCACGAGTCGAAGACAAAAATGCCGAATAAACCTCATGCCTCGCCCGATCAAGACGAGGACTCGCTTGGTGGTCCTCTACCCGCTAAGGAAGCCCCTAAGCAGATGATACAGCTACAACGCTCCTACCGGCCATGTCGAGAGCTGAATCAGAGAAAAGTCGGGAACTCCGGCACAGTCTCGACATGCACCGAAAGTCACGTAGAATCAGGGACCGAGTCCCAGAGGCTACAAATGGAATATTGCGGAGGCCATACATTGCAACCGGAACGTTCTGGGAATGCGGACATTCATATAAGCAGACGCGACTTCGAAAAGAATCTGTTTGGTGCTTAAAATGGCACGAAGGGGCCTTAAAACGCCCCCCCCCCCCCTTTTTTTTTTGCTCAAAATGGCGCGCCCCCCTTTCTCTTTGGCTCTCCGGTGCGCTCTTGTCGAAGGGGCCTTCCCCCTTTTTGATGCTTAAAATGGTGCCACTTGTGTTGCGTTAAAATGGCACCACTTGTGTTGCGTTAAAACGGTGCCACCTTATGCATAAGTTACCCGACGCGCTCATTTGAAGGAAATGCCACCCCCTTGCAATGCTTACACGGCGTGGCCCCCTCGAATAGGTTTAATCCGACGCGGTCACTATTCCCCCGCGCCGGTTTAACCCCATTCCATCCCATCTCTGGCACGATGCTCTGTTTTGTTTAAATGCGGTGCGCAGGGAGCATTCAATGTTCTGAAGCCGTGCCTCCGTCTCCACTCGACAGCGCATTAACATCGTTGGAGAAGGCATGTCTTCGGATGAAGATCTCCCGGCAAACCCGCAACTGTGCCATCCTCGGAAGAACGACAAGGTACGATGCCAATCACCGGATGCCAGCATAGAAGCCAACCCTGTTCGTCTGGCAGACGAACGCAGTGGCGGGAGTTCTCTTCCGTTCGAGCAAAGAAAAGGCAACCCACTATATATATACTCTACAGAAGAGAAGAAGAAGGAGAGGAGGATCCTGGCTTTCTCCTGGCTTGGCCATCCAAAAAGGAGAAGGGGTGCTCTCGGCTATGTGCAGTGAAGAGAAGAAGAAAAAGGAAGAAGAGGCTCGAACCACCCCCCCCCCCCCGAAGGGCGATTGAAAAGAGAAGAGAGGGCCACCCGAAGAGAAGAAGAAGCTTCATCCCCGTGCCGGAGAAGAGAAGAGAAGAGAGGAGAGTGAGAGTGAGAGGTGAGCTCGGAGGGGGAGGAGCTTGTGCTCCGTTCCCCCTCCCCCATCGATGTATTCCCTCCTTTCTCTCTATTGTATTCTCCCCTTTTCTCGCTTTAGGGTAGATTCCCCGCTGTATTTCTCTTTGCAAACGAATAAAAAGAAAAGCCCTTTTTGCAACATACGGTGTTCTTCTGCTTCCCTCTCTTTCTCTCTGCCTTCTCCTCATCCAGGCCCTTCGAAGCTTGCTTCTCTATAGCATGGCCTTCGAAGGAGCCCGTCAGGGGATGAACATTCATGGCCTCTCGTGGCACACATTCATCTCGCCTATGAAAACATCGCCCGTGAGTCGTGGTCGCTCTTGTAGGCTGGCCCTCGAGCGTTCCGCACTCGCACTTGGGCTAACGGACCACCGTGAGGCCGCTCCGCATTTTGAGAGTTTACCCCGGAGCAATCCAATTGGTGACTCTCCTTTATCTCTGACAAGTCCCAGTCCGGGGGAGGTGCTGCCCAATTCTCGCCATGGCGAAGAACACTCAGGAACAAACGAACAAACCACCTCCGAGAACAAGAACAACACGCAGTAAGCTCTGTGAATCAAACCCTTCGAACGAACACTTAAGCATTCATGCTAATTCACCTCAATAAACGACTAAAACGATTAAACCCCCTTTTCATCAACCTAATCTTCCAAATGGATGAACAAACCAGTCATTAACCCAACCTGCAGGTGAAAGAAAAGAAAGAAGCACACAGTCAATTGCTTTGAAACAACCCTCGGAAGTGTTTATCCCGGCGCGGTTACTGTGCCGCCGCGCCGTTTTAACCCACACTCGAAACCCCTTTCGATTCTAATCCGGCGCCCTTAAAATCGGCCCGCCCCTCTCCCCTTGAATGGCCTTAATACGGCGCACTCCCACTCCTCCATACACCTTAACCCGGCGCCCTTAAAACCGGCGCGCCCCTCTTCCATTGCAAGGCTATTTCGACGCGCCTTTCCTTTTCCACCCTTAAAATGGCATGGCCCAATTCCGGTGCGCCCTCCCTTGTTTAACCATTAAAACGGCACGCCCCTCGCCCACTCTTAATATGGCACCCTCCTTGAGGTTCCATACCCGGCGCGCCCCCTTGCCATCCTAATCCGGCGTGCCTCCTATAAAAAAAAACACAATTAACTAAGTGGAAGAATAGCTTAAAACTCATAAATAAATTAGAAGAAAGGACCAAAACAGATGAATGAAATAAAAGACTATGAACCACTCTCATGAGAACAAACACCATAACCTTTCTATAATTAAATTTTTGTTCCGGGGGCGCTGCCCCCCGGAAACGCCCGCAAGGTGCGCTGCCCCCTTGACCCCTGCGACCTGACCGAGCAGGTCGAACCCCGCGACCTGACCGCGCAGGTCGATCCGCATGCGAGGGCGCACATTGGTGAGTTCGGGCTCTACACTTAACAATTCACTCCCCCGGACTGGGTGCAAAGAGAAAATCAATGATGCCTTGTGGTATCGGACGTGGACCTCGAAACCCCCGACATGGTCATGATCCGAACACATCTCGGGCCAATAGTTCGTTAACTCGACCCGCTTCTCCCAGGATCTAATCCCGCAACCCCACATTAAACTTGTCGTGTCTATGGTAGACATTTGCACGGTTTTATCATCGTCTTCGATGCTTCAAACGTGGACTCGCGTCCGAACAATGAATGGTCCGACCATGACCGACATGCACGCATACCTTGGAACCTTCATTTCCCCGAGCTGTGTGTGAAGAGAAGAGCAATGACGCCCCATGGCATCGGACGTGGACCTCGAGAACCCCATTATGGCCATAGTCCGAAACCATCTCGGGCCGATAGTTCATCAGCTTGACCCACCTTTATCGTGATCCAATCCCGCATCCACATTAAACATGACGCACCCATGACAGACATCTGTACAGCTTTGTCATTACCTTCGATGCTTCAAATGTGGACTCTCATCCGAACAATGTATGGTCCGTTAGTGACCGACATATATCTCGGGATCTAACCCCATGCTTGCATTAAACTTGCTGTACTCACGGCAGACATTTGTACGGGTTTATTTCTTTTCACGACTTCAATACGGATCTTTGTCCGAACATAAAATGGTCCATGAATGACCAACAAAATCTGAATGGAACGAGACGGCTCTCGTCTTCCCCCAACCACACGTGTGGGAATATCAATACGACCTTCGTGAGTCACGTCTGGACCTCGGGTTCACCCCAACCATGGTCACTACCTGACCCACATCTAGGCCTATAGCCAGCTATCTCTGTATACGTCTTTGTTTTGGAATCTAGTCCCGTGACACTTTCCCGCTGCCCTTCGGCACCGGAAATATTAACGATGCCCACGCAAGCCTCGTTTGGACCGCGGGAGACGCCCCCGGAGTGGTCCTTACTCGATCTCGCACCGGGCCAATAAACTCACTGATTCCTGACCGCTCTAACCAGGATTCAACCGAATGTCTCATTTCCCTTTGAACAATAAATTTGCCATACCCCGGCATACATATGCTCCGATTTTTCCCGTGACGATCACGATTTTCTGAGGCTGGACGCTCGTCCAAATATCAAAATGGTCCCTTGAGTGACCGACATATTTCAAATGCTCGCTTCCCTAGACATCGAGCTTTCCGATTGATTCGAGACCGCTAGCGGCTAGTTTCTCTCGATATAATTTCCTGGCCATGAGGCCCTGATTCCCGACGATTAATCAAGGGTGTTCCCCTCTCCGAGGGGATGTAAATGGCGCCGTGACCTTCATGGCGCGGCGGGTTCCAGTCCCGACACGAACCACACAATCGTCTGATTAGTCAGATCGAGCGCACAATAAATCGTCACTTTGTGACTGGCACGCCCACGCACTTAATAAACGAATAAACCCACCGAATAAACCGACTTTAAGAAACAAACAAATGAGCGTGTCGAAAAGTGCGTCCACACTTACCCAAGATTATGACTCTTTACCTTGATTCCACGCGAGCAAAAAGTAAGGGTCGCACAGTTCAGAACTAGGTCCTATTTATAGGGTTTTGGCTAGAGTTTGAAGATTAGATCGATTCTAGAGTCCTTAATCTGCCAGAATCAAATCCCTAAGAGTCCTTAGTAATGTTATAACTCTTCCCAAGTCGATCCCTAGTGGATAAGATCCCAAAGTTCCAATCTTTTTGGGAGTGCTTTGACTCACGGTACTTGCAGCATGTAACGGTCGTGTCCAGGCGCATTACCTGGCTGTGGCGATCGCCCGATGGACCGTTACAGTCAACGTGTATAGAGTTTCAATTTAATAAAACTCTTTTATTTGTTTATCCATATAATTATCTTAGATAATTAGTATTTATCCTTAAACTCCGTGAATAAGCTAAATAACCTTCTAGAATATGGGCTAAACTAAATGGGCTTGGTCCTTAACCCTTTTGGACTTTATTTAAATGGATTTGGTTAACTATTTAACACGAATGGGCCTTATAATGACTTATTAATCTAATAACCCATTTATTAATACATTTAGGCCTTTATAAATTCTAGAAAATTATTTATAAAGTCAAAAATTATTTACATAAATTCTGGGGTCTTACAGACTGGCACGCCCGCACCCTGTCTGGTCTACCCTTACCCTGACACTTTCGTGCCACTCGATCCTTTTCGACTTTTCGTAAAAGGAGAGTGCCCGATATCGCCATGAGAGGCATGCAACCGTAAGGAGGATACCCGAGATATATCAAACTCCCGTATTTTCTTTCCCCGCTGTATCCCTTCCTTCACCCCAGTCATTCGACATAAAACCCGCGCAACAGAGAGGATGGCACGCCCGGTGGGACAGCTCCCGCCTTCTTTCTTTTTGCTGAAGAAAAGTCTATGCCAACCCTGAAGCCCTGGTGCCCTTTCCCTGTCCTTGCAGGAGAGGCAGAGGAGGGTACTCGTGTGGGCATTCTCCAGTAGGTTCCGGTTCACGTTCTGACTGCCGGACCGTGCTCGACGACTATCAGCAACTGTCACCTCTGCAGTACTCAGCTTTCCAGCAACCATGGCGGCCGTCACCTATGGTCCCAACGTCATTGCCACCCACGCCCGAGTGGGCTACTTGGCGACGCCGATCGCTTTCGACAGCTTTGCCCATGTCATCGAATTGCCCTACTTCTTGGGTGTGATCCCTGTGGCTGCTCCTCAGCCAACTCCAGTTTCTCCATTGGCTCCCGTGGCCAATGCGCCACACGCGCTTCCAGCACCGGTGTCCCGCCTGAGGGCCAGGCACCGGACCGCCACCACTGGCCCCTGCAGGGCCCCTAGATCAACCCTGGCCCGGGTAAGCGTTAGCCCTCAGGGCCAGCCTCGTCCGATCTTCGGCACGGGCCCCGTGCCTCAGACTTCGGTCACTGTCCCAGCATTTCCTCGGGTTCCTAACCCCGAGCCCCAGCAAAGTTGACACCTAACACGGGCTTCCGACCCCGGGTCCACGTCTTCCCAGTACCTTCCTCGGTTCCCCAACCCCGAGTTCTAGCCAAGCCAGCACCCAACACAGGGTTCCAACCCCGGGTCCACGGCTCCTCAGCATCTTCATCGGGCTTCCAACCCCGAGCCGTAGCAAATCCGGCACCCAACATGGGCTCCCAGCCCCAGGTCTACGGCTTCCCAGCATCCGCCTTGGGTTCCCAACCCCGAGCTCCAGCCAAGCAGGTACCCAACACGGGCTTCCAGCCCCGAGTCCACGGCTCCTCAGCCTCTTCATCAGGTTTCTGACCCCAAACCCCGGCAAATCCGACTGTCGATGTGGGCTCCCAGCCGCGAGTTCGCGGCTCCCCGGTAGTGCACTAGGGACCCCGATTCCGGGCTCCAGTTGAGCCGGCTCTCCCCGTGGGTCTCCTACCCAGGGGGCAAGGTTTCTCAGCACCCTCCTTGTGTCCCCCGACCCGAGCCCAGAGTACACTGGCACCTACCGCGGGTCCTCGACCCAGGGGCGTCGGCACCTCAGCACTTCCAACGGCGTCGCCTCCCGGTGCAAGAGCATCATTTCGAGCATCGACAACACTCTTATCGGCCCGAGCGAAGGCTTATACCCGAGTTGCCTAGTCATCGACTCCCGGTGTGGGTTTTATATCCCGGGGATCGGTCCCAGTACCTCTGACTGACAGCTTCACGCTGTCGGTCGCTCCAGGCCGGGTTTTCTCGGTCTACCATCTCGGGGCGGAGTCTTCCTCAGCTCCTCAGAAGAAGCGTCGCCATGGCCACAGAGGCAGATGGCTCGCTGCTGCGACTAGCAACTCCGGCAAGATGGTTCTTGTCGGTGACTTGCGGATCCGTCTCGACGGGGGTGAATCAATTATACCCCAGGAACGTACCATTTCCACCATCCCCACCTCCAATCATTTTGACCTCTTGCGGCAAACACGAGAGGACGGGGCGAAGCTCAAAGGAGCGGGTTCCTCGGAGGCAGCCCGGGGGCACCCACCGTAGCCCGGCACACGGCCTCCCAAGACAACTCGTCAGAAAAATGGCGACAAGTGAGACCAGTAACCTGACTTGAGAAGAATCTGGGTCACCCCAGAAGAAGCTCAGGCCGTTCGGAGGGCGCGTATTAGAAACCCCCTGCGAGCACTTAGACACGGGATTAGACGGGATGCGACTAGCCTCACAGTAGCATCGTCTGACGACGCCCAGTCCTCTAATATGCCCCGCACAAGCAAGCGGAGGCAAAGGCGAGCCCGTTCTCGGGCCCTCCCACAGCCTGTCCAGGGTTCTCCTCCGACTGGTATTGGAAGTGAGCCCCCTCCGCAACGCACCTCGGTCTTTGACAGGCTAGGGACGCCTGTCCGCCCTGAGCGGCACATGCGCAGGAAGCGGATGGCTCGGTTCATCAATGACGCGGTTCAAGTTTTCGCATGCTACACCGTCAGACACCAGTCGGACACCCAGTCTGACGACTTGAACCAGCCTCTATCCCACTTCAGGAGGCCGCGCCATCAGGATCCGCCACCTCCCCCAGCAGGTCACATCGGCACTTCTATCGGACCGCAGGCTTCGGAATGCACGGAAGAGGTCCTGATGGAAGAACGCGACCCTCCTATCAACGCAGAGCCGATCAACAATGACCCTCCTGTGAACGAGGCTCAAGAAGTGACCCTCGACACTCTCATGAAGGATAACCAGCATCTGAAGGCCCTCCTCCCGGAACGGGACCTTCATCCTCAGCAACCTGCTAGGCTCCAGGCCGAGGCACCGATACCCCCGGCTGCCCGTGATGCTGCCAACACCTCAGCGGTGATCACCCGAACCCCGTTGGCAACTGGGTTCGACACATCCCTGGTTGAGGCCCAGCCACAAGCCTCCAATATGCCAGTGCCTAAAAACCTCCTGGCGCAATGCCAGATGATCGAGCGTATTGTCGAGACAAAGCTCGCCCAGCATGGTGAAGGGGTTGTCATGGTAGATCTCTACAGTGTACCCTACCCGCTTCACCACTAGCTAAAAAAGCTTCCCCCAGAGTACTCCAAGCCCCCGAAGCTGCAAAAGTTCGACGGGCAGGGGTCGCCACATGAACACCTGGCCTACTATGTTACGGCCATGGGCGAGTTAGCGTTGGACGAATCATATCTCCTCTGCTACTTCGCCACTTCGCTCACGGGAACGGCCTTTCAATGGTATTCCCGCCTGAAGCCTAACTCAGTCATCGACTGGGTGGATCTCCAGAAGAAATTCCTCTGTTGAGTTATGGTTTTGATGATTGTTGTGATTATTAAGTTATGGTTTTGATGATAACTAAACTTAATGTGTTATTAAGTGATGATAACTAAACTTGTGGTTGATTGCTCATGCTCATGTTATCTATGTATGGCTGAGATGTCAAATGGCAACGGTTACATGGTCTTGATCCTTAGTTTGCATATGTTGGTTTTACAAGAGGCAAGAGGTTTCATAACCTCTTTAATGTGAACAAGCATGGTATTAACCCTAACTATCTTGCTTGCAGGACTAAACTCATGGCAGTCACCTGGTGAACCATACGTATGGATACTCACCCTGCTCCTCTACAATCTAAAACAGGTGGTATATGTCATGTACTGTCAAAGAACCATTGATAAGACTCTTACCTTGTCTTAGCATCGATCTCACCATGTGTATCTCATATACCTCTCCTTAATACACCTCATTCATGCATATTAAACATGAAACCCTTCTGGCCATCGTGCGCCCTCAAACAAAATTTAGAATTGCTCAAATGGTTTAGACGTTTCAAATGCATAAACCAAGTGAATCCAATCCCAAAATGCATGGATTTGATATGGACATGAAGCCCTTGAATTATGGACATGTTTCTTTGAGCTAACACTTCAATTTTGCAGGTATAGGTCTTTCCGGTCGACCTACACGCCTTGGCCGGTCGACCAGAATTGCCAGAGCCTAAAAATTCCAAATTCTGCAGGTTGCGGTCGACCGCCCCTAGGCGTCCGGTCGACCGATTTTCCCAGCAACCAAAACTTCGAAGCCTGTAAAATTCCGGTCGACCGCCCCATGACCACCGGTCGACCGCCAGCCTCGAACTGCCCATTTTATTGACTTTTTGTTACTTCGAGGAAAGCCTTTCCTCTTGCTATTGTTTAATCGCAAAGCCACCAAACCCTCCAGATTTAGTGGATCTGGTCTGGGGATTGTCCATAGACCTTCCAAGGGTTATAAAACCTCTCCTTGAGGTCATAAACCCTAAGAGACTCCAAGAGTAGAAATCAACAAAGAGAGAGAGATCAAGGTGGCTCAAGGAAGAGGTGAATCACTGTAGCCATGAACAGTGATCCGTGGGCAAAGCTTCATCCATAGCTGAGGGTTCAAGATCCATTTCGAAGCCTTCATCCTCCCAAGAACTGAAGAAGCAAGAAATCAACAAGGAGAGATCGAGAGGAAAGCTATCAAATGAAGATTGCTGCAACGTTCGTGAACAACATTCCTTTCAACAAGTTCTTCATCCGATCGAAGCCGTTCTAGCATCTTCTGAAGCCATTAAAGCATCTTCTGAAGCCAAGGAGTTCCAATCAAGCAATGGTGTCAAGAAAAGCTTAAGAGAAGGCTATCCAAGTGAAAGAAGAAAGAAGTACTGTAGCAGTGAACAGTACTCCGTGCAAGAAGATCTACATCAAATACAAGGCCATTCAAGCTGAGTCTCAAGCCATTCAAGTAAAGAAGGAATCAACGTAAACATCCGGAGCATACACTCAGGGGGAGCCTAAATCAGGAGCATTCTAAACTGTGCCTTATTGTGTTTCAAGTTCATATTCGTGTTTTGTATAAACTGCAAACTTATGTGTGTGTGGATCATTGTTGGATCCTTGGTCATGTGTGTGCGTGTCGTTTTTGATTCGTGTGTGCGTAGGACTTTTTAGATCTACGTGTGTGTGTGTGGTTTTATCTAGATCTTAGTGTTTGTGTGTGTGGAGTGCTGCACTTGTCGCAGCGTGTGTGTGTCTTGTTGATCCGCTTGTTGGATCGTGTTGGAGACCTCATCTCCGTGTATGTGTGTGTGTTGGGGTGCGTCCCCATGTGTGTGGGAGGCGTCATCCTGCGTGTGTGTTTGGAGCGTCGTCTCCATTTGGGGTTTTATCTCGAGTGAAGCCTCACCGAGTTTGGTGAGGGGTGGACGTAGGATTGCCACTGTTGCATTCGAACCACCTTAAAATCGCTGTGCATTGTGGTTTGGGTTGTGCATGTGTGTGGTTTGATTGTTTTATTTCGTTACATGCTCGTGTGGGAATGGAGAGTTTGAGAGAATCTGTTTAACAACTTTCAACCTCCTAATTAGTGTTTATCACATATTTGAAAAAGCCAAAAGTTTTCTTAAAATTTGTAAACAACCAATTCACCCCCCTCTTGGGTGTCATTGATCGCGGGACTTCAATTGGTATCAGAGCAAGGGCTCTAATTCTTATAGATCTAACGATCTAGAGTGATCCAGATCAATGACTACCATGATGTATACCTTAAACTCTCCACCCGTGTTTGATGGTTGTAATTTCGATATGTGGTTAGGAAGGATGTGTAGTCTAGTCAATTCATACGAGCCTAAGCTATGGAAGCTTATCTCACATGGTCCATATGAATTGCCTAAAGATAAAAATGTCTGGACTACAAATCAAAAGTTTAAACATGATCAAAATTGTTTAGTCTTGAAGTTATTTACGACTGCAGTCAATACTAATCACATTCCCTTTGTCTCTCATTGCAGGTCCGCGAAGGATATCTTGGATGGTTTAACCAAAGTCCGGGAAGAGCATGAAGACCAATGCCTTGTGGCAGGCTCGAGCGAACAAGGGAGTGATCAGCCATGTGGATCGAGCTCAAAGGTAAACTCTGATTCTGATGATGAAGATGAAGTTAGCTATGAAGATTTATTGATTGCATATGATGATCTTACTAAAAGATACAAGAAGTTAAAATCTGAAAATAAGAAATTGAGAAAAAGTGTTGAACAAAACTGTGTTTCCTCATGTAAGAAATATTCTCGTTTAGAGGAAATGATTGAGACTCATGTGTTTGACATTGAATTTCATAAAGATCAAATCAGCTCCTTAAGAAGTGAGAATAAAGAATTGAAGGGCAAGCTAAATTCAATGGTCGATGATCAAACCTTGATAAATGAACTGATTCATGATGAAAAGCTTGTTAAAGAAAATGAGAAACTGGAGGAATTGAACAAGGCCATTTCTGAAAGATTGTTGACCTTTGAAAAAGGAAAATATGTGATTGTTAGAGAATGTGAAAATGTGGATGACCTTAGGCAAGAAGTAGAATGCCTTAAGACTACCAATGCCATGTTGAATATTAGTCTTTCTACTTGTGAAGAAGAACTTGCCAATTCTGAATTACAAATTTCATCTCTTCAATCTGAAATTCTTGACTTGAATGATTCGTTGTCTAGATTTGTAAATGGTCAAGAAAACTTGGACAAATTGTTAGGGATGAAAGTGAATTTTTAAAGGGAAGGGCTGAGCTTTAATCCTGTGAACAAAAAGAGGTTTAAAAATAAAGTTTATACATCTTTTGTGCACAGTACAAACATAGCCAGCACATCTAATGAAAATCTGAAAAAGAAAAATCATGTTACACACATACATGCATCCACAAAGAAAATTAATTTGCATCAAAAATCTAAAAATGCTGCTAGCACACCCATGCATATTAAACATGCTTCTGCCACACACACAACACCACCTAGAAAGAAACTCTCATATTTTTACTGTGATAAATTTGGACATGTCATGAATGATTGTTTCATTATGAAGAATGATGACTTGAAAGCATGTGGAAACCAAGCTGTTTTGAAAAATGCAAAGAAAGTTTTCACCACAAAATCTTCCATACATTGCAATCACTGTGGTAAAAGGGGTCATACAACTTCACATTGCTGGTTACTGTTGAAGAGAAAGAACTCATACTCAACACATCATGCTCACACACATAAATCAGTAGAACCAATGAGAAGGAAAAATGTGATGCCACGTGCTTCCCTCCATCACTTTGGAAAATCTGGGATTGTTAAGCATGATTATTTTCTAAAGAAAAATGATGATTTGAATGCTGTCAAAAGTTGGAAACCACATGCCCATGTTGCTGCTAATCCACAAGGACCCAAGATGATTTGGGTACCTAAGAATGCCAAATGAGAAATTTATTTTGCAGGTGTGCCTTGGGTATGTAAAGCATGCAATCTTCTTTCATCAAGAAGGTAAGGCACACAAGTGGCATAAATCAGGTTAAAAGAGAAACCAAAACTAAAATTTGGAAACTCAGGTGATATCCCTCTCACTCTCTTCAGTAATTGTGTCATTGTTTGATTCATATTGTGCTGAATTATCTTGTGATAATACACATGTCTGTACATCAATTCCATCCATAGATAGTTGCATACACTTGTGCATATCATCCTCATATAGCATCTTGTTGAAGTGGAGCTTTGAAACCGTCAATAAATTTCACTACATACGTTGAGTTTGCATACACCCTCATGTTTGCATACACCCTTTCACGTACTGTCTTGCATAAGTTGAACATTGTGAATTCATGTCATAATGCATAGCAATCCTCCTACCTCCATCATCCTCGACTACATAGTATATCAAATGGTGACATGTGGAAGGGCATGTTACGCCTGTCTGAAAGCTATCACTACGTGTGAGGTGATCTTCGGATCTAAGTTCTCTGCCCGGTACTATGAGTCATTTACTCAAAAGGCTGCATATGGCATTGGATCTTTACTGAGCATATCACATTCATGCACACACTAAGGGGGAGCAACCACTTTCGTCATATGGGCTTAATATTTAGGTTCATGCATGAGTCATGCATTGCATCTAGAGCTGTCTAGGGGATGTTAGTTGTTAAAATAATTTATCATGCCATTGTCAATAAATTTGAATTGAAATTGACAACTTAAGTCCTCTTGCCCTTGGATGCAGATTACACTCCCCAAGTCCAAATGATGTTGGCCATCTATAGTCAGGCTTGAATCAGCTAAAGATATACCTTGCAAGGATGAAAAATGATGAGAACATTCTCAATTGCCACCATGAGATGGGATACCAGAACTTGAACAACCTCTAGGATCGACTCAAGCACAAGCTGGTGAAAGTCCTTGCTCGTGCTAAAGCAAGTACCCAAGGCATGGTATGAAAGGCTCGCATCTTTTTGATTGAGAATGGTTAAATAAGTAAGGTTTATCAAACACCTATCATAAGGCAAATCAGGTAAAAGACTTCTTAGTGGCTCAAGTACATGTGGATGATATCATTTCTGAGCTACTGATAATGTCTTTTGTGAAGATTTTGCAGGGATTATGCAAGAAGACTTTAAAATACTCTCATGAGTAAACTGAATTTTATTCTTCTTTGGATTGCAGGTGAAATGCTTGGAAGAAAATTGATTCTCAAGGCAAAGGTAAGAAAGCAAAAGCTAAAATATCAACCTTCGTGAGGTTGGTGATTTTAGTGATTGAAGGCTTCCAACTTATCTCCTGAACTAAGGTAACTCAACCTTGTCAATTTATGCAATGGCCATCTTTATCAGTTGGTGACACACTCAAGTGACAAGGTATTGACTCTAAAAACTTGAATTGTCATTAAGGTAACTCAACCTTGTCATTCTAGCATGTTGTGATGAATTGGTTGAATCAAATTGAAAATCTTGAATTTTATGTTGACCTTTGAACATCCTTTAATCTGATTGCTTGAGCTCATTTAAGCTTAATTGAGTATCTGGTATATCAAATACTGAGTAGTGAAAAGGTGGATTATCTTCACCTGAAAACTCTCACTATGCGTGAGTTGGTCTTTGGACCAAAGTTCTCCGCCTTGTACCAGAACTGGAAGAAATCGATTGTTTGGCCTTGAAAGAATTTTCTGATGCTATTATTTGCTCCTTGTTAGCTTGCCCCATGTCATAAGAGAAACATTGCACTTTCACTGAATTTTTCTGATATTCATGTTTTTGTCAAAGGGGGTCTTGCTAGCTAAACAAGTTGAAATGAATGCTATTTCATTCTCTATTGGCTGAGTGAAATCCAATTGAAACATGCAACATGCTCATGATGAACTGCTTCAAAATTTCTAAAATTGATCATTGTTGAAGTGAAGAGTTCTAAAATGGAAATGTCAACTCTTGAATGACTTGTGATTGATTTCAAAACATTTGAAAATATGTTCTTAACAATTTCTGACAATAAATGGTTTCCACTGCATGTCAAATAATCTCTGCACCTTTGTATATAAACCACTTGTGATGAATAATGTCCCATGCTCATCTTTCAAAACTGAACTGCTCTCTTGTATATAGTGTCATTTTTCATCTTGCATTCCATTCTCACATAGTTATACGTTGCATGCATCATAAATTCAATGCATAAGGTGTTTTTAAATCATCCAAATAAAAATTAAAAGTTTGAATCTGATGTGACACAACCTAGGACTTAACAAGCAAGCACATTTGGCAATCAAGAAGGACCGATAACGGCGGCCGCTCACCCGTCACTCACCCAAGACCCGGGGTAACTTGGCAATGCCAAGTGGAGGTTGTGTGGGATGGGCCCTTGCTGGTAGAGGGCCAGCAAGGCCAAGATTTATTTCCCCAAGGGTGTGGAGGCCCAATTCAAGGGGGCCGACAAAGTGTCGAGGGCACCGGCTTCGCTCTTCCCCACGGTGATCTCTCAAAGCAACGGGGCTTGAGGATCGAGCTCTCACTCTCACGGCCAGCAGAGTTTATGAACTAATATTAGAAAGAACAAGCACTAAATGGAGTTAGGAGTGGAGCACTTACTCGACCGGTTTGAAGAAACTGGTCCCGCTCGGAGACGTGGGCGAGCGGGGAAGCGTGGGTTCCCCACACGCCGCGCCGGGGTAGCTTGACCTGCTCAAATTATTACAACACTACACCCCATGCAAGGGGGGATCTAGGGGTGGGGGTTAACTGATATTACATCCAAAATACCTCCACACAGGGAGGGGCCTTCAGCCGGTGAAGCGGGGAGGGGGAGCTTGGACTAAAAGCAAAGAAAAGATGGCGAAGCCGATTCTACCTTCTCTCTGCGATAGGGGACAGACAGACAGAGTTGAGGCCGCAGAACCTGATCTGGAATTTTGCTGAAGACGGGACCAGTGGGGAACTCTTTGTAACTGGAACTGGAAGGCTCCTGAATTTTTTTTTATTTCTTCTGGCGCCGATGCTGGTCTGGGTGGAGGCTCGAACAGGGTGGCAGCTTCTCGGAACTGACTCCTTTAGATTTCTAACAGCATGAAGAAGAGGATGCCACGATCGCTCCCAAACTCCGAATCAGGAACCGCCAGAGTTTTTGGAACCGTGGATGAGTCCTATTCGCAGAAGAACTGGCGGGGAAGCCAAACGATGCCGGAGAAGACCAGTGGACTCTGAACAATGGTAACAGGTCGGTGCAGATTATGGGAAGCAGAACCGCGTACCCGAGGGAGAAAATTGATAACTCTGGCCCACGGATGTCGATCGAAGTTCCGCTTCTAGATTCTGAAAGTAGACAGGACTAGGAACAACTTTGCAGAAGAATGCTTGGCCTGATTCTTCCGAGGTTCATCGTGGTAAAGCTTCTACTCCGGTTCAGGTGCTCAACAGGGGCAGCTCTGCGCAGTTGTGGGAGAACGGATCTCCCGGGCAGTACGGAGCTCGGATGGAGATGAAACTATCGCCGTTGCGAAGAAGATCGATAGACGCTTCCGTGGATACCTCTTGGGCCTTCAGATTCGCTGGGATGTGGTCAGGGTCGCCTCTGAAAGCTTCTACTCTTCTACTGCCTGTGAACTGAAAACTGGAGGTTGAAGATGATGGGGAGAAATGGGGTATATGGGAGGGGAAATGGAGGTGGATGAGTGTGGGGAGAACCCTGACTATGAGGGGGTCTAGGAGGGGGTGTTCCAAGGTGTGGGAGGGGAAGAATAGGGTCTGGAAGGGGGTCTAACAGGTGGTGGGAGGAGGAGCTACAAATTTGGGCTTGGAGGGAGAAGGGGGAAGGTGAGGGGGGCACAAGTGGGTGGAGGGAATGTGAGTTTGAATATCCTTTAATGTGGGGTGATCAATGGTGGTCTTGGGGATGGGAAGAGGTGCCTTGGGGAGGTGGAGGGCTGCTTGGGGAAGGGGATGGGTAGTTGGGGGTTGGAGGGTGGGGTGTGGATTGGTGGAGGGTCTATTGGGACTAGGGGGAAGTAATGATGGCTTGTGGGAAGTTGTAGAGGAGTTAATGGAGGTAGGTGGGAGGGTGGAGGTGGTTGGGAGGGGAGGAGAGAGAAAATTTTTGAAATTGGGTGTGGAGGAGAGAGAAAGGGGAGTGAAAGAGAGAAATTAAGAGAGGGATGGGTGGGGAATCTCTCCCCTAGGGTCTCTCACCCAAATAATGGAATCTCTCCACTAGATAAGAAGTTTGAACTCTCAAAATGGCAAGTTTTTCATTCATTGATTCATTACCTTGAAATGGGGGGAATGGGGCCCTATATATAGGTAACCCACATTTTACAATAAGACCCTGACAATTGACTCAATGACAAATAACCGAGGGGGTAGGGGGGAGCCCTTGAGCCAAGCCCAATGAATTGGGCCCAATAGCTAACTAGACAACCTAATGACACTCAAACTTAGGGAAATAAACACAAGACCTAGGAACATAACTCAAATAAAAGGGAAAATACATCAAATGACTCAAATAAAAATTATATAGGACTCAAAATTAAATAACTAGACCATGCCGGATGCAACCGGGGCGAGGAGACGAGCTGTGAACGTGGGCATGGGAGGTGATGTCCCCATCATACTCCCGGGGTGCGGAGAACTCGACTCCGTCGAGTAAGTGTCCTTCCCTCCTTAGAGGGTGTAGAAGTGGTACTGCCCTCAAGTCTTCCGAACGAGACCGATCCATCCACCTGCCGAGATAGCGCTCATATACCTTGCTCCTAGTGGTAGTGACATGTTCATCCAATATTCGTTCAATGCGCTCACGCTGGGCTCTCTTGGCTGGTGGACTCTCCTCACGGGTGGGTGCTCTCTCAACGGAGGGAATAGGCTCAATATCCTCACTAGGTACCACCGTGGGTCCCTTATATGGCACTAGGTCGGCTACATTGAATGTGGGACTCACTCCATACTCCTCAGGGAGATCTAACTCACAGGCATTAGCGCCAATGCGCCTCAGGACCTGGAAGGGACCAGCCCCACGTAGCCTCAATTTGGAGATGACTCCCGGGGAGAGCCTCTCCTTCCTCACCATCACAAAGTCACCCACGTGGAATTCTTGGTGACGCCGAAGGGAGTCAGCCTGCCTCTTATAGATCTCATTTTCCTTGCTTATGTGCTTGCAAAGGCTTTCATGCAATTTTGTGAATGTTGACATTCTAGGGGTGATGGGTGGACCTGGGGAACCAAAAGTAGACCAATCATGCTTTGACGCCAAGAAGACTTTGATGGAATGGGGAGGACCGGGGCATCCATAGGTGATCCGGTCATGCATGGGGGTGACAAATGCTGGGGGACCCGGACATCCATGAATACTCCTATCATGCCTACGACTCATGATGAGTGAAGGTGGACCACTACATCCGAATTTGGACCACTCATGCTTTCTACTTGATATGGGTGATATGAATGAATGAACCCAACATATTGTTCATGCCAAGGGGTGTGGAAAGCCTAGACACATGCATACTTTTCCCAAAAGTGACTTCCATGTGTATAGGTGTGGGACAACCTTTGAACTCCCATTGGAAAGGATCGAATGGATCTAAGAAGGTGGTCATCATGGGGTGGGGCACAACCTTATTACCTAGGGATATGTGGTCCAAGATCATGGCTCCCAAGGTGTAACCCGGGTCTAGGATGGGGTGGATTGGGTCAAACAGGGTGGGTTGGGATAGGGAAATGTGGGTGGTGGATAAGGTGGTTAGGTCCCATGGTTTCTTTGACCCCCATTGGAAGGGATCAAAGGGATCATAAAAAGGGTTATCGAGGGGGAGGGGCCCTATGTCCTCAAGATCCTCAAGTGGTGGTGGGTCATCCTCCTCTAATGAGATAATTGGGCTGAAGTTCTTTGTGAGTGGGTCGACCATGAGGGGAGGGTTTGACTTTCCACCCGATATAAGAAGCTCCAAATTGAGGAGAAGGTCGGGCTCATTGGGTGTGGGGAGGAATAGAAGGAGGTCGCTAGTGTAGCAACCAATGGTGCAAACCGGGTGATAGACCCGACACAAAGGTGTAGGAGGTCAAGGCTCCTAGATTGGTGAGCCATGGGGGTCAACAAGCCGGTCAACTCATATTGCCAAGCTAAGATCTTGAGAAGGTCCTCTAAGGTTTCCACTCGGTAGGATGTTTCGATTGTGGTGTGATAGGAGGAGATGTGCACTATGGGAAGATTTTCCTTTATGAGAAGGCAATCGTGGGCCATGATCTCTCTTATTGGGCTCTTCTTTAGCCAACTAATAAGGGACTCTTCCAAGATGAATTCAGCCTTATCTAGAGGGGGTGGTGGAGGGTGAAGATCCTCGTGCGAGGCTTCCTCTTCAATTGGGACATGGGTGCTCTCCATGGAGGGGATAGGTTCCCGAGAGGTATTTGTCTTCATGTGGTAAAGTGGGTGGACTACTTCTTCCAAAGCTAATGGAGTGGGAAGGTTCTTTGATGGTGGGGTGATGATGGCCGAAGTATGGTGCACCCGGGGTGGTGAACAAGCGCGGGATTCTCGCGAGTGAGAGAATACAAGGTTGTTGAATTTAAAGGTTCCCGAAAGGTGTGGCGGATGCACTAGGCAAGTCCGACGTGTTGGGTCGATGTCGGCATTCCTATCATCTAACCATTTCTTACCTAGGATTATACATGGACCCGCCAATGTTCCCTTTTGACACCAAGCCACATCCAAATACTTAGTCTTCCCGAACCATTTATGGAATTCAATAAAGACTTGGTCTCCATTGTGCACAATTTATCCGGTCCTACAAAGAGAGGTAATGATATCGGGGGACACCCAATTTTCAGATTCTAGGTCAATGAAATCAATTTCTACGGGCTCTCCATTAGGTAAGCATGCATGGGATATGATTGGGAGAGGGGCCATGTGACCCAAGGCTCAACGTTAACAATGATGGATTTGACAATGCACGGTTCGGACAAGAATGCAAGCATGCCCTAGGACTTGACTTGTAGAGACAAGTCAATGACTTGCTCTGATACCACTTGATGTGACATAACCTAGGACTTAACAAGCAAGCACATTTGGCAATCAAGACGGACCGATAACGGCAGCCGCTCACCCGTCACTCACCCAAGACCCGGGGTAACTTGGCAATGCCAAGTGGAGGTTGTGTGGGATGGGCCCTTGCTGGTAGAGGGCCAGCAAGGCCAAGGTTTGTTTCCCCAAGGGTGTGGAGGCACAATTCAAGGGGGCCGACAAAGTGCCGAGGGCACCGGCTTCGCTCTTCCCCACGGTGATCTCTCAAAGCAACGAGGCTTGAGGATCGAGCTCTCACTCTCACGGCCAGCGTAGTTTATGAACTAATATTAGAAAGAACAAGCACTAAATGGAGTTAGGAGTGGAGCACTTACTCGACCGGTTTGAAGAAACTGGTCCCGCTCGGAGAAGTGGGCGAGCGGGGAAGCGTGGGTTCCCCACACACCGCGCCGGGATAGCTTGACCTACTCAAATTGTTACAACACTACACCCCATGCAAGGGGGGGATCTAGGGGTGGGGGTTAACTGATATTACATCCAAAATACCTCCACACAGGGAGGGGCCTTCAGCCGACGAAGCGGGGAGGGGGAGCTTAGACTAAAATCAAAGAAAAGATGGCGAAGCCGATTCTGCCTTCTCTCTGCGATAGGGGACAGACAGACAGAGTTGAGGCCGCAGAACCTGATCTGGAATTTTGCTGAAGACGGGACCAGTGGAGAACTCTTCATAACTGGAATTGGAAGGCTCCTGAATTTTTTTGATTTCTTCTGGCGCCGATGCTGGTCTGAGTGGAGGCTCGAACAAGGTGGCAGCTTCTCAGAACTGACTCCTTCAGATTTCTAACAGCAGGAAGAAGAGGATACCACGACCGCTCCCGAACTCCAAATCAGGAACCGCCAAAGTTTTTGGAACCGTGGACGAGTCCTCTTCACAGAAAAATGGGCGGGGAAGCCAAACAATGCCGGAGAAGACCAGTGGACTCTGAACAATGGTAACAGGTCGGTGCAGATTGTGGGAAGCAGAACCGCGTACCCGAGGGAGAAAATTGATAACTCTGGCCCACGGATGTCGATCGAAGTTCCGCTTCTAGATTCTGAAAGTAGACAGGACTAGGAACAACTTTGCAGAAGAACGCTTGGCCTGATTCTTCCGAGGTTCGTCGTGGTAAAGCTTCTACTCCGGTTTAGGTGCTCAACAGGGGCACCTCTGCGCAGTTGTGGGAGAACGGATCTCCCGGGCAGCACGGAGCTCGGATGGAGATGAAACCACCGCCGTTGCGAAGAAGACCGGTAGACGCTTCCGTGGATACCTCTTGGGCCTTCAGATTCGCTGGGATGTGGTCGGGGTCACCTCTGAAAAATTCTACTCTTCTACTACCTGCGAACTGAAAACTGGAGGTTGAAGATGATGGGGAGAAATGGGGTATATGGGAGGGGAAATGGAGGTGGATGAGTGTGGGGAGAACCCTGGCTGTGAGGGGGTCTAGGAGGGGGTGTTCCAAGGTGTGGGAGGGGAAGAATAGGGTCTAGAAGGGGGTCTAACAGGTGGTGGGAGGAGGAGCTACGAATTTGGGCTTGGAGGGAGAAGGGGGAAGGTGAGGGGGGCACAAGTGGGTGGAGGGAATGTGAGTTTGAATATCCTTTAATGTGGGGTGATCAATGGTGGTCTTGGGGATGGGAAGAGGTGCCTTGGAAAGGTGGAGGGCTGCTTGGGGAAGGGGATGGGTAGTTGGGGGTTGGAGGGTGGGGTGTGGATTGGTGGAGGGTCTATTGGGACTAGGGGGAAGTAATGATGGCTTGTGGGAAGTTGTAGAGGAGTTAATGGAGGTAGGTGGGAGGGTGGAGGTGGTTGGGAGGGGAGGAGAGAGAAAATTTTTGAAATTGGGTGTGGAGGAGAGAGAAAGGGGAGTGAAAGAGAGAAATTAAGAGAGGGATGGGTGGGGAATCTCTCCCCTAGGGTCTCTCACCCAAATAATGGAATCTCTCCACTAGATAAGAAGTTTGAACTCTCAAAATGGTAAGTTTTTCATTCATTGATTCATTACCTTGAAATGGGGGGAATGGGGCCCTATATATAGGCAACCCACATTTTACAATAAGACCCTGACAATTGACTCAATGACAAATAACCGAGGGGGTAGGGGGGAGCCCTTGGGCCAAGCCCAATGAATTGGGCCCAATAGCTAACTAGACAACCTAATGACACTCAAACTTAGGGAAATAAACACAAGACCTAGGAACATGACTCAAATAAAAGGGAAAATACATCAAATGACTCAAATAAAAATTACATAAGACTCAAAATTAAATAACTAGACCATGCCGGATGCAACCGGGGCGAGGAGACGAGCTGTGAACGTGGGCATGGGAGGTGATGTCTCCATCAGAATCACTTTGCACATTGCTTTGCATTCTTACATGCTTATACGTTGCATTGCATTAGAACTCATGTATTAGTCACACTTAGTTCATTCAATTGGTATCAAATTGTCCATTCAATTGGTATCAAATTGACATCACATTACTTGCATGCATGTCATAGTGCATTTGCATAAACTCCCAATGTGTGCTTGTGTGCTATTATATGCTATTCAACCCCATCCTTTGGCACTTCTATAGCATTATCCCTTCTTGCTAAATAATACTACATTTGAGTCATTATTGGAGTGTCTTATGTCGTACACTCTGGGGGAGTTCTTATTTCATAAGTGCATCTATTTAGGGGGAGTTGCACTGTTATGTATTCATGATATTTTCATATACATACTGAATCAAATTCGCACACTTCTTGCACAAAATGAGAAAATCAGTGTTAATGATAAGGATATATGAATTTCTTTTCAACACTCTTGAGATGTTAAACTTACTACATGAATGTTGAAGAGACAGTTGAGGAAAAAGCTGCCTACCCATCCTTGTTGAAAAATCTGAAATGAAAATGAAAGATAGAGCAATGCTCGGTCTCACTGAATAAACTGGGTACGTGTCACCTGAGACGTGATGTGGTTCATATCTGAAAAGTGTTGACTAGTATCTCTGTTCAAAATGAGGTGAAATGGTTCGGTATTCTGAGTAACCGGGGATTCTGACATGAGCTCCATGCGTCTACTCGCGTAAAAAGGAATTATTTGAACCTGATCATTCTTTGAAAAATTATGATTATCTATCTAAAATTACTGAGGTAAAGCGAAACCTCCAATACGTTGTTCTCAAAATTGAAGTGTAGTCTGTAAAATATCTCCTTGTGTTAATCTGAAAATCTGAATATCCATATTACAACTATCATTTTTCATGTTACTCACATACACATCTGAAAATTTGATTTATTATGTATTCAGAAAATTGATTGACTGCATTAGCAATTACATGAATCTCCTATATGATTGCACAATCTCCCATGTGCTACACATATGCATTCCGATTGTCATGACCCTCATGCACCCTTCCTATACCTATCCTCTCTTAAATACGCACGGGGGAGTTGACTTGCATGTACATATACGTATTTGTTTGATTGTACATCTCATATGGCATCACTTGCATGTGTTGCATTTCATGCATTTCAAACCAAAATATAAAAATCAGAAAATTTGAAAATCAACAAAAATCTTTTTGATCTGCCCTCCTGCTCTTGCCTGTTGTGAAAATCTGACATGGGATCTAGATTTCGAATGCTATCATGCTGAAGACCTCATCTTATGAACATCTTCCTCTTCTGGTTCCCATCATTACATTCCATTGGTATCAATACATGCTTGATTGAATTTGCCTTGCATGGTATCATATTGACTTGTGAGACTAATCACCACTTGATCTCATCTGATTAGAATCATGTTGATTTGTTTGTCCATGATTTGCCCTCACTTCTTCTGATTTGATAAGATGGGCTATTACTGTTTCAAAGGGAGATACGCTTGTTCTTCCTAATTTGGCTTCTTCCAGCTTGTTGATATTGTTGATCATGTCATAGGGGGCGAAAAATCTGCATTATCCCGCTTTTTGATTATGTCAAAGGGGGAGAAGAATTGATGATTGTGTGTGACAAGGGGACAAGAATATCTATGCCATTCTGTTGTATCATCATTAAGCTTGTCATCATCACTAAGTTTGTCATCATCAAAAAGGGGGAGATTGTTGAGTTATGGTTTTGATGATTGTTGTGATTATTAAGTTATAGTTTTGATGATAACTAAACTTAATGTGTGATTAAGTGATGATAACTAAACTTGTGGTTGATTGCTCATGCTCTTGTTATCTATGTATGGCTGAGATGTCAAATGGCAACGGTTACATGGTCTTGATCCTTAGTTTACATATGTTGGTTCTACAAGTGGCAAGAGGTTTCATAACCTCTTTAATGTGAACAAGCATGGTATTAACCCTGACTATCTTGCTTGCAGGACTAAACTCATGGCAGTCACCTGGTGAACCATACGTGTGGATACTCACCCTGCTCCTCTACAATCTAAAATAGGTGGTATATGTCATGTACTGTCAAAGAACCATTGGTAAGACTCTTACCTTGTCTTAGCATCGATCTCACCATGTGTATCTCATATACCTCTCCTTAATACACCTCATTCATGCATATTAAACATGGAACCCTTCTGGCCATCGTGCGCCCTTAAACAAAATTTAGAATTGCTCAAATGGTTTAGACGTTTCAAATGCATAAACCAAGTGATTCCAATATCAAAATGCATGGATTTGATATGGACATGAAGCCCTTGAATTATGGACATGTTTCTTTGAGCTAACACTTCAATTTTGCAGGTATAAGTCTTTCTGGTCGACCTACACGCCATGGCCGGTCGACCAGAATTGCCAGAGCCTAAAAATTCCAGATTCTGCAGGTAGCGGTCGACTGCCCCTAGGCGTCCGATCGACCGGTTTTCCCAGCAACCAAAACTTCTAAACTTGTAAAATTCCGATCGACCGCCCCATGACCGCCGGTCGACCTCCAGCCTCGAACTGCCCATTTTATTGACTTTTTGTCACTTCGAGGAAAGCCCTTCCTCTTGCTATTGTTTAATCCCAAAGCCACCAAACCCTCCAGATTTAGTGGATCTGGTCTGGGGATTGTCCATAGACCTTCCAAGGGTTATAAAACCTCTCCTTGAGGTCATAAACCCTAAGAGACTCCAAGAGTAGAAATCAACAAAGAGAGAGAGATCAAGGTGGCTCAAGGAAGAGGTGAATCACTATAGCCGTGAATAGTGATCCGTGGGCAAAGCTTCATCCATAGCTGAGGGTTCAAGATCCATTACGAAGCCTTCATCCTCCCAAGAACTGAAGAAGCAAGAAATCAACAAGGAGAGATCGAGAGGAAAGCTATCAAATGAAGATTGCTGCAACGTTCGTGAACAACATTCCTTTCAACAAGTTCATCATCCGATCAAAGCCGTTCTAGCATCAACTGAAGCCATTCAAGCATCTTCTCAAGCCAAGGAGTTCCAATCAAGCAATGGTCTCAAGAAAAGCTTAAGAGAAGGCTGTCCAAGTGAAAGAAGAAAGAAGTACTGTAGTAGTGAACAGTACTCCGTGCAAGAAGATCTACATCAAATACAAGGCCATTCAAGCTGAGTCTCAAGCCATTCAAGTAAAGAAGGAATCAACGCAAACATCCGGAGCATACACTCAGGGGAAGCCTAAATCAAGAGCATTTTAAACTGTGCCTTATTGTGTTTCAAGTTCATATTCGTGTTTTGTATAAACTACGAACTTGTGTGTGTGTGGATCATTGTTGGATCCGTGGTCGTGTGTGTGCGTGCGTTTTTGATTCGTGTGTGCGTAGGTCTTTTTAGTTCTACGTGTGTGTGTGGTTTTATCTAGATCTTAGTGTTTGTGTGTGTGGAGTGCTACACTTGTCGTAGCGTGTGTGTGTCTTGTTGATCCGCTTGTTGGATCGTGTTGGAGACCTCATCTCCGTGTATGTGTGTGTGTTGGGGTGCGTCCCCGTGTGTATGGGCAGGCGTCGTCCTGCGTGTGTGTTTGAAGCGTCGTCTCCGTTTGGGATTTTATCTCGAGTGAAGCCTCACCGAGTTTGGTGAGGGGTGGACGTAGGATTGCCACTGTTGCATCCGAACCACCTTAAAATCGCTGTGCATTGTGGTTTGGGTTGTGCTTGTGTGTGGTTTGATTGTTTTATTTCGTTACATGCTCGTGTGGGAATGGAGAGTTTGAGAGAATCTGTTTAACCACTTTCAACCTCCTAATTAGTGTTTATCACATATTTGAAAAAGCCAAAAGTTTCCTTAAAATTTGTAAACACCCAATTCACCCCCCTCTTGGGTGTCATTGATCACGGGACTTCATCCTCGACCGCTTTCAGACGGCCGAGCGAAAGGTCTCCCTAGCCAAACTCTGTTCTCTTCGGTAGAAAAAGGGTGAGGGCGCCTTCGACTTCATCAAAAAGTGGTGAGACCTCAGCATGAGGTGTTTCAATTTACCCGTTCAGGAGAATGCCATCACCATATGTCGTCGAGGTCTGGCGGCCGAGGTCAGCGAAAAGCTTCTCGGCACCAATATCAAAGGCTTTAACTAACTCAATTCGGCAGTAGCCGAAATAGAGATGTTCTTCACCGATAACCCGAGCTATACTGCAGCAAAGTGGAAGCAAGCACAAGAACGCCAGCCCGGTAAGGAGGTGAATATCATAGAATTCACCCCTACAGCCAAGGCCCGTAAGAAGGCCGAATCTAGTGGCTCTGATAAAAAGCCAGCGGACAAGCCGTCTGTTCCCTCCTTCTCGGAGCGCATGAAGACACCCTTCTCCTTTAAGAAGTAATATACGAAGATGCTCTTAGACCTCTGTATGGTCCAGAAGATTATCGAGCTGCCAGAAATCCACAAGCCGGACGAGGCCCTAAAGACCGACGATCCCGGTTATTGCCTGTATCATCGCATGCTGGGTCACTCAATCGATGATTGCTACGTCTTCAAGACCTAGGTGCAGAAGCTGATCCGAGACGGCCTCATCAAAATGAAGAGTGGTCTCGTTGATCCTCCGCAACCACATACATGGGCTAGGCCAGCTAAGGCAGCACGCGTGGCTCACCACTCAGCCAATGTCATCAACTTGATGGCAGTGTTTTCTCTTTCTGACGACGAGTCAGAGGAGCCCAGCGCCAGTCGAAGGGGACGTTCGATCTGGTATCCAGGGTGGAGGCCCTGGCATGATCAAAGACCTCTCTCCTTCGCCAAGGAGAGAACTCGGTGACTCTTCGATATCCTCATCGAGAATGGGTAAATCATGCCCCGCGACTCGCCTACCGACTACACGCATTGGGACCATAGTCACCCTCAATACTGCCCCTTCCACGCTAGAATCAGCCACCCGATCGAGTCCTGTGAGGAAGTCCAACACCTCATCCAGGAACAGATCCAATGGGATTAGATCGATGCAGAAGGAAACTCCATGTCGCTCGTCAGGCTTCGGCAAGCTGTCGAAGAGACCCTGAGCACTGCTAGCAGTGCGCCAGAGCGGCCAGACTCCCCTCAAGAGAATGGGCATGGGCTGCCTTACCAGTATCCTCCAGAATGGCTCGAGTTCCAGACTGACAACCAAGAAGTGCTCGAGCAATTGCGGAGGCGTAGAGAGCAAGATGCCAGTCAAGAGGCGGAGCCGACCAACTTCTTGGTCAACGTCATCCATTCTCTTGCTCCTCCGACCCTTGGGAGCTCTTAAACACCAGCACCTAACCAGCCAACCCCAGCCACTTCGGCTATGCGGTGGCGATCCTGGAGGGAGCTAAAGTCTCTCCCTTTCCCTGAAGAAGATACCGCTAGGCTCCTCTGGGTCCTTCTCGACCGAGATGACATTCTGGTGGGCGAGACGACAACGAGCTCCACTCTCATCATCTCCCAGTCCTATCTCCCTCTCCGACAGCCATGGATAGGAAGGGAAAGCAAATGCAGGGTGAGACCCCGCCTCAGCCTCGTCACACCTCCTCAGCGAATGGGCCGTCGTGTCCTCTCCACCTACCCGTTGCCACAATCCAGAGTACAAAGGAGACATCTTCGGAGTCTTCGGCGGCTTCGATTCAAGTGGCGGGCTCACCGCCACAAGGCTCAACCAGTCTGTAGAGTCGGGATAATTGTGCAGAGTGACAATGTCTTGCGACGCCGTCAGTTGTCGTCAGACCTAGCTCTCAGCATGATCACAAAGGCAAAGCTAAGGAGCAAGACAACAAGCATACCTCTCGATCCGCTCCTCAACAAAAGCCGTCGCCACCACAGCTAAGGCATCAAACCGCGCACACGTCTTCGGATGCCAGCACCAGGCTACCGACTCCTCGTAGGCTCCCACTGCCACCGCGGGTAAGGCACCAAACCGCACATACGTCTTCGGATGACAGTCCCACTATTTCGGCATACCAGGAATTGTCGCTCGAGGTAATCAAGCAAGCGATCAACGCCACCTTCCAGATACAACAAGCGGAAGGCGCCTAAATCAAAATCCGGGCAAGGAAGAGTCATCGACCTCGCCCTACAAAGGCACCAGCTCGGAGATATCCTCACCAGGATTTATCAACTCTAGCTCCAGCACCTCTGTCTCCTACTCCCTTGGAGACTGCTATTGCCAAGAGACAAGAGAGAAATAGGAGGAAGAACCTCAGAAGGCGGCTCAAGAAACAAGCTGAACAAGCAGCCGCCCTGTAATCCCTAGCTGAGCCAACACCTCTCCAAAGGCTCCAGCAGCTCATTGATGACCTAGAGGAATACGTTCCTCCTCGTCCTACCGGGGCTCTCCCACTCGATAGCTACATCCCGTGGGAAGAAATGCAGAAACGGGCCCGCCTCAGAAATTGGGTCCAAGAGATGATCCAAAAGCTCCAAGACGGCGAGAGACTCAAGATCTCGGACGAGCTCTCCTTGTGCTATAAAGATAAGGAGATCACCACAGAGCAGCTGGAAGAAATGCTTCGGCGCTGCACTTGCAACATGGTGGCCATCCCACCTCCCGACAACATCAACGCTTCTCGGTAGGGCGAGCCAATAGCCTCTCAGACAAGACAAAGAACAACCACCCCTCTTGGGCTACAGCCAGCTCTAGAGTACACCGGTCGTGGCCGAGGTCGTGGCCGGGGACGTGGTAGAGGCCGTGGGAGAATCCCTGAGCTACCCATCTCTCCGTCCACCTTTGACCCGGAGTGAATTATCCTCTTTCGAGGAGAGGAACCGGCTCCCATTCCGGAAGTAGACATTTGGAAAGGACCCAGTATCTTCGATCCTTCCGGCATTGACAAGGCTACTGTTAGCCTCCCAGCCCCTGCGCCAGTACCGACTTCTGCGGCGGAGCAAGCGGGACCGTCCGACAAGGACGAGCCAGCCCGCCAGTCACCCCCAGAAGAGCCGTCATTGACATCCCTGTTCCAGAAGGTGCCGACGATCAAAGTCAGTCTACTCCCGGTGGTAAGGGCAAGGCAGTGCAACTTCGGGAACATCATGGCAGCTCGCAGAAGGCTCAGCCTGACATACTACCCTCTCTGGAGGATGCTCGAGCCCAGGCTGACCGGAAAGTCCTCCACCAGATGAAGCGCTTCCCTGCCAGTATTTCAATTTTGGAAGCCATTGCTTGGAGTAAGGACCTAAGAGAAACTCTTATCAAAATACTCCAAGAGCCAGAAGTCTATGAAGCACATGCCGCGGAAATGAAGGCAGCTGCCTATGGAGCCTTCGCGGCCCCCATCTCCTTCACGGAGAAAGACATGCTGCTCTCTCCTCCGTGCCACAACCGTCCTCTCTACATGAAGGGGAAGATCAACGGGCATGATGTGAACCAGATCATGGTGGACGCAGGTGCCACTGTTAACATCATGCCGCTCAAGATATTCAAGTCTCTATATCTGACCCCGTACCTCCAGAAGGTTCAGGCGGTCAAGATATCCGGCTTCAACCAAAAGACCGAGGCCATCCTCGGCCAGGTGGACGTCGACCTAGTGCTCGATGATTTCACCTCCAAGGTGACATTCTACATCATCGACTCCAACACGTCTTATAAAATGCTACTGGGCAGACCCTGGCTCCATGAAAATTGGGTCGTACCGTCAACTCTCCACCAATGCATCAAGTATGCCAAAGACGGGGAGCAACATATGGTCTTTGCAGACCTGTCGTCGTTCACACCAGCAGAATGCAACCTACCCGACGCTGCGCTCTACTTCAAGGGGATTAGTCCGTACCCCGTGATTAAGAGCAAGAGTAACGGTTGGCTCTCAGAGGAAGACGATGATGATCTCTTCTCTATTGACGAGGAAAAGGCCAAGCTTCACCGACTGCGCCTCGGCTCCAAGTCAACCCCAGATCACCCCGAGAGACGCCAGATCGACTTCGAGGCTAATCTTATTAGCCGAGCTATCGGCAAGAGTATACGCTTGCCACCCGGCTGCATCCAGCTTCCATGTGCATCTGAGAAGCACGGCGTTGAGTCGCTGACAACATTCATTGTCACCTTCAAGTGACAATGCCGAAACAAGAAGAAGGCTAACAGGGACAAACCTATTGTCTTCTATAAGGGAGACATGGTCCCTCAAGCCCCCCCAGATGATGACTTCGGCTGGTCTAGGCAAGCCGATGATACCCATGAAGTAGTTCAGGTGTGGGGCAATCTGTCGCCGCACATTCAAGAAATGTGTCTGAAGCAACACATTCCCCTATGGCAAACTTCGGCACAACAAAGATACTTCCGTCAACTGTGGACCCCTTCCTAGGTCCGGGGGCAACCCCCGTCCTTCCATAAGGATACCAGGGGACTTGGCTACGACCAGGACCCGGACTTTCGCGTCTACCACGCAGTCAACGTTGTAGGCCTGGCACAACCAGCCGAAGACAGAGCTAGAGTCGAAGCCAAATTTGACAGCTCCGGGGATGAGGAAGAGGAAATTCTGATCCCGATCTCCGTCAAAGCTGGAACTCCGGCTCAAGCCATCGAGGAACCCTCCTCGCCTCCCAGCCAGGGCATCAGGGACGAAGAAACTCCTCCGTTCTCCCAGCCAGTCGGAGGACCCAGTTCAACAAAGCCCCCTGAAGGGGGGGATATCTTTGGCCTGAGCTGCGAAGGATTGTCAGCTACACCAGGCAACCCTGGGGAGACCTCAGTAGCCCCGATCGAAACCTGTCGGCCAGGAGTCGGCGGCCCAGATCAATCCTCGATGGACCCCAATAACAACCACTCTCCAGTCCCCCCCAATGTCAACCGGTGGCTTCGAGAACCAAGAAATACACGAAGCTGACACCGATGATGGGGATTTCATCGACTTCCAACCTGCTCCTCCCGAGTCGAAGGACGGCGGCCAAGCGACCGTCGACGATCTTGTGGAGATCAACCTGGGCGAAGATGAAGCCCCTCAGCCTAGATTCGTCAGTGCTCTCCTTACCGAGGCAGAGAAGCAGGACTACAAGCAACTCTTGCTTGAGTACAAAGACTACTTCGCCTGGACATACAAGGAGATGCCAGGGCTAGACCCCTCCGTAGCGGAGCATGACCTAGCCATTTCTCCCTCAGTCGCTCCAGTCAAGCAACCACAGCAGCGCTCCAGTCAAGCAACCACAGCAGCGCATGCGCCATGAGTTAGAGCTCTAGGTTTCGGCCGAAGTCCATAAAATGGCGAAGGTCGATTTCATCGAGCTGTGCATCTATCCGATCTGGCTCGCTAACATAGTCCCAGTCAAGAAGAAGAGTGGTCAAGCCCGCATCTGCATCGACTTCTGGGACCTCAACAAGGCCTATCCGAAGGATGACTTCCCAGTCCCCATCATAGAAATGATAGTCGATATGACCACCGGTCATGAAGCCTTGTCTTTCATGGATGGGTCATCGGGTTATAATCAAATCCGGATGTCCCTTAAAGACAAGAATCATACAGCTTTTAGATCCCCCAAGGGGATTTTCAACTACAAACGCATGCCCTTCGGTCTGAAGAATGCCAGCGCTACTTACCAAAGGGCCATTACCAAAATATTCCACGAGATCTTGCACAACACAGTCGAATGTTATGTTGATGACCTCGTCATCAAGACTAAAAGATGCGAAGAGCATTTGCGCGACCTCTGCCAAGTCTTCGAGCGTCTCTGGCAATATGGGCTCAAGATGAACCCCATGAAATGTGCTGCCTTTGGCATATCCAGTGGCAAATTTCTTAGCTTCGTCGTCATATACCAAGGAATCGAGGTGGATCCCAGCAAGATCAAAACGATCCGGGAGCTTTCACCACCCAGCAACATCACCGAACTCAGGTCCTTCCAAGGGAGGCTGGCCTATACTCGGAGGTTTATCTCTAACCTCTCCGGTCGGTGCGCACCTTTTAGCAGGCTGATGAAGAAAGACGTCCCGTTTACATGGGACTCGGAATGCCAAGCGGCTTTCGAGCAAATCAAGGAGTACCTCCTTACTCCCCCAATGCTGGGGGCACCAATCAAGGGTAAACCCCTCATCCTTTATATTGCTACCATGGACGCTTCATTAGGAGCTCTATTGGCGCAAATCAATGAGGAAGGTAAAGAGCAGCCCCTCTACTACCTCAGTCGGAAGCTAGTCGGCGCCGAGTACCGCTACTCCCCTATGGAGAAGGTTTGCTTGGCATTGGTGTTCGCAGTTAAGAAGCTGCGGCATTACCTCCTGTCCCATCAAGTCAAGCTTATATCCAAGCACGACCCTCTGAAGTATCTCCTTCGACGACGTGTCCTCTCAGGCAAACTGGGGAGGTGGGCACTCCTGTTGATAGAGTATGACATTACTTATGTCTCCAAGAAAATAATTAAGGGACAAGGTGTTGTGACTCCTCTGTGTTGATGATGTTGACAATAAGCCTTACTTCCTTGGCAACAGCTTGTTTTGATTGATTGGCAACTGTTCATATTTTGATGAAATTGTCTTTATCAGATTGTCTGTGTGTTCCATGCATTCAGAGTATGTGCATCGGTGCATTCATCAGTTGCACGCCATATAGTCCATACACTGCATCGGTGCATTCATCAGTCGCACATACAAGTCTATACATCCGTCTGCCTTGCTTCATGCTAAGTCTATACATCGGCGAAGTCTGTACATTGCATGTGTCGCAGATATAGCAAGTTTGTACATCGCATTTGACGTAGGCATAGAAAGTCTATACATTGGTATCTTTACCGATGTTGCACTCGCAAGTCTATACATTGGTATCTTTACCTACGTTGCACCTGCAAGTCTATACATTGGCTGCTGCATGCTCACACAATCATTAAGTCTATACATCGTGCACTCTCAAGTCTGTACAGCCTGTGAGGTCCGTCTCACTTAGTGTCTCATGCATCGTCTCTGTTGCACGCAGAATCTGCACAACTCTTTGTCAGCAAGTCTGTACATCGTGTAGCATGCACGCGTTCAAGTCTGTACATCGCATAGCATGCACGCATGTCTAAAGCCTGTACATTGTTCACTTGCAGCATTAGCACAAGTCTGTACAGCCTGTGTGCTTCATAATGCAAAGTCTATACAACGGCTAGCTGCACAAACGCCAAGTCCATACATTGGCTAGCTGCACAAGCACGAAGTCTGCACATTGTGTGTTGCTATGCTCATACATCATTTTAGTAAGTCTGTATAATGGTGCACGTTGAGTCTGCATAATCATTTGGTATGATAGTGCATCCATTTGTAATGTTCACAGTCTTGCATACATGAAGTCTGTACATGCTTCAGCGTTGCATTCACAAAGTCTGTACATGCTTCAGCGTTGCATTCACAAAGTCTGTACATGCCTTAGTTTTGCATACGTGAAGTCTGTACATGCTTTAGCTTTGCATTCACAAAGTCTGTACATACCATAGTCTTGCATACATGATATATGTACATGCTTCAGCGTTTCCTTCATAAAGTCTGTACACTCTCTTCTATATAATAATAAGGTCGATGCATTGTGTCTCTCATGAAATAGAAGTTAGTGAATGTTCACACATGCTACATAGTTAAGTCTGTACAGGGTTTTACTGTCTTAAGCTGATATTCCTTTCGACTGACTGACAGGTACTTATGCTCGAGGAGATTAAGAAGGGCACATGATCCAAGGAAGAGGAGGTGCCAGGATCGTGACACGTGTACAGCAACGAGTCTGGATGCTGTCACGTGGTCCAAGCTTTTGGGCGGGAGATGTGGAAGACACACGCCCTTCCTGCTGCTCTATAAATACTAAGCTTCTTCCTCAGAAGAAGCCTGATCAAAGCAGAAGAGCAGAGATTAAACTTCAGCCTGCACGATCCACAGAGAAGAAAAGCAGAGAGCCACCGAGAGCAGAGAAGAAAAAGAGAGAAAAGAGAAGAGCAGAGAAGAAAAAGAGAGACAAGAGAAGATTGAGAAGATAGAGTTGAGAGAGTTTATTTGAGAAGTTGTTCCTCAGACTCTTGGTTTAGATACCAGAGCTGAGTTTGCTCATTGCGAGCTATATTCCCTTTTGGGATTTTTTGTTTTCGTTTGATTCTGTTTTTGCTTTCTGAAAATTTTTCTTCAAGCTGTGTGTCAGCGATTTGTAGAGGTGTTGCCTCTGGACGGGTCAAGCTGTAGTCCCCAGCGGTTTACAGAGGTGTAGCCTCTGGACAGGTCAAGCTGTAATTCCTCAGCGGGCGAGACTTGGTCTTGGACAGCAAGCTGTGAGGCTCAGCGGTTGTAGGCTAAGCTGTATTGCCCAGCGGACGCAAGCTGTGTTGCGCATTAGTAAGCCACACTTGGGTTGAGTGTGGGGTGGACGTAGGTCTGGAGGACCGAACCACCTAAAAATCTGGTGTGTCAAGTGTTTGTGTGATTGCTTGATCTGCTGTGTGGTTGCCTTTGCCGATTCTCTTCTTAGATCGTCTTTGTTTCTACTTAAATCTATCATTCGAGTTAGTGATCTAGTAGATCTGCTTAAATTCTGCATTAGAGCCTTATCTTGGTTTTATATTTGGATATTGATCTATTCACCCCCCTCTAGATCCACACTTCGTGGTGACAAAGTGCTTCCATCTAACACAATAGTTGGTATCAGAGCCTAACTCTTCTACAGGGACTTACAGCCCGAAGAGGAAGGTACAGATGGATGCTAGAGGAATGATCGTTGAAGGACACTCAACCACCAAGCCCCCTTACTTTGATGGATCGAATTATGCATACTGGAAGAATCATATGCAAGTCTTCTTGAGGGCGAAGGACTACGAGATTTGGAAAGTGGTTACTAAGGGACCTTATGAGCTGTCCCCGAATGAGGATGTCTGGACCAAAGAAGAGATCCGAAGGTCTACTCTGAACTGGAGCGCCATCAATGCAATTCAGTGCGCACTGCACCCCACAGAGTTCTCTCGCGTATCATCTTGCACATCAGCTAAAGAGATGTGGAATAACCTGGAGGTCATCTACAAAGGGACCTCTCAGGTCAAAGAGATGAAGGCGAACCTCCTGGTGTCAGAGTATGAAGCCTTCAAGATGAAGCCAAATGAGACCATCAAGTAGATGTATGCTCGACTTACAATCATCACAAACGGTCTCAGAGGTCTTGGGAAGACACAGACAGAATATGATATTGTAAGGAAAATTCTGCGTTCCATGACTCATGTTTGGCACACTAAAGCTACTGTAATGGAAGAGTCGAGGGATCTGCACAACACCAGGGCAGATGAGTTAATTGGTTCGCTGATGGCTTATGAAATTAATCTGCCGAAGATAGAGGAAGCTGAGAAGAAGAAAAAGCATATTGCATTGAAAGCTGGTGCCAGCAAATCCAACCGATCCAGCTCTAGTGGATCATCATCTGAGGAGAGCCTAACTGGAGAAGAAATAGAACGTGATGAGATAGCAATGATCACCAGAGAATTCAGGCGATTCCTCAGGAAAGAAGGAAGGCGATTCAGCCGAAGGAACCATGGTGGCGGCCGACGGGATACAAGGTACAAATATAATGTTGCAAAGAAAACTGAAACTAATGTGTGTTACCAATGCAGGAAATCCGGTCATATGAAAGTTGATTATCCAGAGAATCAGAAGCACAAGGACAAGTCCAAGAGAAAGAACACTAAAGGGAAAGCCATGGTAAGTACCTGGAGTGATGAGGACGAAGGTACCTTGAGCAGTAGCTCGGACAGTGAGGAAGAAGCTGAAAAGACTATTTGCCTCATGGCAACTAGTTCTGAAGACAGAGAGGAAGATTCTGATGAGGTACCCTCTCGATTTGATGATTTTACCATTGTTGATTGGGTAGATGCCTATCATGACATTGCTGATAAAGTAGATGATATTAGAAAAGAAAATAGGCATCTAAGAAGAAAAATAAATTCCATGCAAAATGACACAACTCTAACTGATAAAATTGCATGCCTTGAATCTGAGAATAATAAGCTGAAACTCACATGCTCTAAAATAGAAGAAATCAAGTATGAGTTAAAAGCCTCTAAAGAAGAAAATGCGAGGTTAGAAAAAGAAACTGATGAATGGAAATTGAAAATACAGAAATATGAGAGTGAGATGAAAATTGTGAGTGAAAAATATGAAGCTGTCTTAAGTGTGAACACCGAACTGAAGAAATCCATTGAAGATATTCAGAAAGATAATGAGGACAAGCTGAAAACTATTGAGAAAATGACCCAAGGTTCAGAGAACCTAAATGCTTTGTTAGGGTCAAAAGTTAATTTCAGGAGAGAGGGCCTTGGATTTAATTCTAGTGCAACAAAAAGTTTTGGAATGAATACTATTTCATTTGTCGCACAAAAAGAGAAAGGACCTCTGATTAACATGAATTCAAAAATTTCTGTGAATAAAACTGTAAATCTGAAGAAGCCCAGTGCTGAGGAGAAGGGCAAACAAAAGATTAGTGAGCCTGGTAGAGCTGGTACATCCAACCAAAATCCTAAAGCTCAGTCTCAGGTTAGGGGTCAGCCTACACATGCATATAAACCCCATGGTAAGGTCACCAAGTCTCCACCACCACCTCAATCTCAGAAGAAGACCCAACACACACCTATGAATAGGTCAGCAGGGTCAAAGGTGCAAGGGAGACTAAATGCATTTAGGAGTCAACCCAAACATTTCTATCAATCTAGAGCCAAGTCCTACTACACTGCACAGTCATCCTATCCAAATAGGTCAGGGTGGACTGGGACTCAGGGAAGGTTTACAGGTTATGGACATCAAGTTACACAGTCTTATAAACCTTACACTAGAAATTGGGTTGGTAGGTATGGCTCTTGGACAACTAGGAACCTACATTTGTTCAGCCAGCCCAGAAACTACTCTGGCCACAATCTTGTGAATGCACCATGGCCAAAACATTGGCACAGAAGCAACAAAAATGTTAATAACCATGCTGGTGTTAATAAGAAGAAACACAACAAAAAGAAATCTGAAAAATCCACTGAACAGAACTCTTTTAAACAAATGTGGATTCCTAAAAGCTTGCTTTCATGTTTTAACTGCATTTCATCTGCTCCGGAGCCCAATCAGACTTGGGTTCCAAAATTCTCTACCTGAGTGTGTGTGCAGGTATGCCTGGCAGCCAAGAACAACCTGTGGTACCTGGATAGTGGCTGCTCCAGGCATATGACAGGAGATAAGGCCAAGTTCTGCATGCTGGCAGAGAAACATGGAGGCCTTGTCACCTTTGGTAGCAACACAAAAGGTAAAATTGTCGGGACAGGTAAGGTAGGTAAGTGTACTACCTGTTGCATTGAAGATGTCATGCTGGTTGAAGGTTTAGCATATAATTTACTTAGTATCAGCCAGTTATGCGATAAAGGGTATAAAGTTCTTTTTGACTCTCAATGCTGTAAAGTGTTTGAACCTGATTCTGACTTTGTTAAGTTTTCTGGTAAGAGAATTAATAATACATACATGATAGACTTAGATGACATATCACATTCTAACCTATGTCTCAATGCTAGCAAAGAAGATTTAGCCTTCTTATGGCATCGTAGGTTAGGCCATGCTAGTTACACAGTATTGCATAAATTGAATAAGCACAGCATGGTTAGAGGACTTCCTGAAGTCTCTTTTAAGAAAGAAATTAAATTCTGTGATGCATGTACTCAGTCCAAGTTAACCAGGAAGTCATTCAAATCTAGAACAGAAAATCTGTCCTCTAAACCCTATGAGCTGATACACATGGACCTTTTTGGGCCAACCAGGTCTGTTAGCTTATCAAGGAGGAAGTATGGGTTTGTCATGGTAGATGACTTCTCTAGGTACACTTGGGTATATTTTTTGTCACAGAAAAGTGATGCATTCACAGAATTTCAGGAGTTCTATCTTAAGATAAACCAGAAAATTGAAAACATTTTAACTGATCATGGAGGTGAGTTTGAAAACTCACAGTTTGAGGATTTCTGCAGGACAAATGGAATTCATCACAAGTTCTCCTCACCAAGGACACTCGAGCAGAATGGAGTTGTGGAGAGGAGAAACAGAACCTTGATGGAGATGGGTCGCACACTCTTAGTTGAAGGTGGTCTGCCAAGGAAGTTCTGGGCTGAAGCTGTAAATACTGCCTGTTATGTAATTAACAGAGCTATGGTAAGACCTTCTACCCAGAAAATACCTTATGAGATCATAAAGGGTAAGAAACCTTCAATTGCTCACTTCAAGGTTTTTGGCTGCAAATGCTTTATTCATATAAATGATAAAAGAGACCTTGATAAATTCGAACCTAAAGGTGAACCAGGAATTTTTCTTGGTTACTTTGAAAACACCCGGTCATATAGAGTGTATAATATAAACTCCAAATCTGTTGAAGATTCTCCACATTTTTCTAATGTTGTCAATGCAGGAATGAAGACAATGGTGATATTCTGAAAGAAGGGAACCCTGCAGACAAATCCGAAGATGAGGAAGAAAATGAAGAGCTTAATGGAGAAGAGCCTACAGTTCAGGGGGAGGTAAGTGAAAATCATGATAATCAAATTGTCAACATTAGATATCTGAAAGATCATCTTGTAGATAATGTGATTGGCAATTTACATGACCCTCCTAGGACTAGAGGCCATTTAAGAATTCAAAATGAACTGAATGCATATGCTTTTGTTTCACATGTAGAACCCAAGTCCATTGACTGTACTCTCAATGATGTGCATTGGATTAATGCCATGCATGAGGAGCTCAATCAATTTGACAGGAATAAGGTGTGGCACTTGGTCCCACCTCCTGATCATGAGACAGTCATAGGGACTAAATGGGTCTTCAGAAATAAAATTGATGAATTAGGGAATCTGGTTAAGAATAAGGCCAGACTTGTAGCTCAAGGGTATAACCAGGAATTTGGAATAGACTTTGAAGAATCTTTTACCCTTGTAGCCAGGTTAGAAGCAATCAGAATTTTATTGGCTTATGCATGTTCCCTAGGAATAATTCTCCAGTAGATAGATGTAAAATCTGCTTTTCAAAATGGGGAAATAAGTGAGGATGTCTATGTGAGACAGCCTCCTGGCTTTGAATGTTTAGACTTCCCCAATCATGTTTATAAACTCAATAAAGCTCTCTATGGTCTTAAGCAAGCTCCTAGAGCTTGGTATGACAGGTTGAGCAAATTTCTCACAGATAAGAACTTCACAAGAGGTGTAGTTGATCAAACCTTGTTCACTAAGGTAAGTCATCCAAATGTCCTTATTATTCAAATCTATGTGGATGACATTGTGTTTGGGTCAACTAACCCCAAACTGTGTGAGGAGTTTTCTCAGATCATGACTAATGAATTTGAAATGAGCTCAATGGGCGAGCTCAAATTATTTCTTGGACTGTAGGTTATACAGACAAAAGATGGAACCTTCATCTCTCAGTCCAAGTACATAAGGGATTTATTGAAGAAATACAAGATGGACAACCTCAAAGAAATAGCTGCTCCAATGGGTACCTCGACCAGCTTAGATGAAGATCCTCAAGGTAAACCAGTGGACCAAGAGCTATATAGAGGTATGATCGGATCCCTTTTATATCTTACAGCATCTAGGCCTGATATTCAGTTTACAGTGTGTCTATGTTCTAGATTTCAGGCTAGTCCTAAAGAGTCACACCTTAAGTCTGTGAAAAGGATTTTTAGGTATCTACTAGGCACCCAAGAGCTTGGTCTATGGTATCCTGCCAAGTGTGAGTTAGAACTCCTAGTCTACACTGATGCAGACTATGCTGGGTGTCGAGTAGAGAGAAAAAGCACTAGTGGCTACTGTCAATTCCTTGGTGGCTGTCTAGTATCTTGGGCATCTAAGAAGCAACACACTGTAGCTTTGTCCACAACTGTGGCTGAATATGTCGCAGCTGGTAACTGTGCAGCCCAAGTACTTTGGATCAAGCACCAACTGGCTGATTATCAAATAAAACTGGAATGTATTCCAATTTTGTGTGATAATACTAGTGCTATATGTTTAGCTAAAAATCCTGTTCATCATTCTAGGACTAAGCATATTGAGATCAAACATCATTTTCTTAGAGATGCTGTCAATAAAAAGGAAATTGAATTAAATTTCATTGAAATAGAAAAATAAATTACCGATATCTTTACTAAGCCACTAGGGAATGAAAGGTTCAAATTTCTTAGAAGAGAACTTGGCTTGTGTAAATTTCAGCATGATGAATAAACTCTCAGGTGGTTTGAATAAACTCTGTGGTTGTTGAATGTTGCACCAGACCATACATGCATAACATTCATATCTTTCATGACATATCAATTGGCATCACACTCATGATCCTCATTGCATATCATTCAGCCATGACTATGTCTAAGCTCACTCCCCTCTAATTCTTACCATTCATTTGCAAAACCACATGCATATAGATAGGGGGAGTGTTGTATGAATGAGTTGAGTCTGACAATATGGCAATCTATTAGTCAGTTCCAATTCTTAAGCAATAGAAAACAGACTTCTTCCTTTATAAGAATTTTAATTGCTTAAAGACTGACTTAATGGTTTAAATTTTATTAACTTTAGAGTTTAAAGATTGCAATCAGTAAATAAGAATGCTGATAATTGATAAAGCTCTCAACCCTTATTTCATTACATGTCAGACAAAGTTAATTGTATCTGAAATCTGAAAACTCACCTGAAATCCTGTTAGAGAAGGCTAAGTATGTGTATTGTCCTTAAACAAGTCATTCTGAAACAAATAAAGGACAGCTAAGAAAATGTTGAAAATCTTGAAAAATATTTGAAAAATAATGTTGGTAGAGCAATGACTGGTAAAGCACTGAGAAACTGAGTGATCCATCAAAGAAATGGACAATACTTAAGTCATGAGGTGTATCAGTTATCTCTGTATAAATGATCAAAACAGTAGGGTGGTTTCACTGAGTACCTGGGGGTAACTAGCGTCTGATAAACGTGTACCCTCACACAAAAATATGTAAATCAGTTCTATTGAATTTGATCATAGGCAGAATGGTTCATTATGTTGAGTATCTAGGGGTACTGGCGTCTGATAAACGTGTACCCTTACGCAAAAAGATAAATGGTACATGAATGCCCTTAATAAAATAAAATTGAAAATGCTGTTCCTTCAAAAGAAAATTCAGGTATGCCAAATTGTTTAATTTCAATACATGATCTGGTATCTCTTAACAATTTTTTACTGAGTCTAAGAAAGTAAGATACTTTGAAACTGAATCTCGCATACTCAAATGTGATTCTGGTTTATTGCTTTTATCATGCACAACAAACTTATCCAATGAATGTAGTGCATGAACTCTAAATTTTATAATCTTTAAACCAGAACTATATCTGAAAGCAGTTTCTAAATTCATATGACTGAAGACTCTGTGCTTTAGAATGCTTATTCCTGAACTACTTGTTCAGAATGCCAGTCAGATGATTTCTCCTGTTCCTTCCCTTGTAATTTCTTTCCCTCCTCTTTATTGATGGAAAAGGGGGAGAATATATTGTCTGTTTGATGAATTCCAGGGGGAGTGTATACATTGTTATGGCATGGGGGAGTGTATGCATCATGTTATGGCAAAGGGGGAGATCTTGTTAGCAGGGAGTTAGTTATTTCATCTCTCAGCATGCATTCATAGCATCTGCATGACAAATCTGATTAACAAATCATGTCTTTCATCAAAATAAATTTCACTTTGTAAGATCATATAGGGTGTGACAGGGTGTTGCCATCCTATATGATAGGGTGTTACCATCATCAAAAAGGGGGAGATTGTTGTGACTCCTCTGTGTTGATGATGTTGACAATAAGCCTTACTTCATTGGCAACAGCTTGTTTTGATTGATTGGCAACTGTTCATATTTTGATGAAATTGTCTTTATCAGATTGTCTGTGTGTTCCATGCATTCAGAGTATGTACATCGGTGCATTCATCAGTTGCATGCCATATAGTCCATACACTGCATCGGTGCATTCATCAGTCGCACACACAAGTCTATACATCCGTCTACCTTGCTTCATGCTAAGTCTATACATCGGCAAAGTCTGTACATTGCATGTGTCGCAGATATAGCAAGTCTGTACATTGCATTTGACGTAGGCATGGGAAGTCTATACATTGGTATCTTTACCGACGTTGCACTCGCAAGTCTATACATCGGTATCTTTACCTACGTTGCACCTGCAAGTCTATACATTGGCTGCTGCATGCTCACACAATCATTAAGTCTATACATCGTGAACTCTCAAGTCTGTACAGCCTGTGAGGTCCGTCTCACTTAGCGTCTCACTCATCGTCTTGGTTGCACGCAGAATCTGCACAACTCTTTGTCAGCAAGTCTGTACATCGTGTAGCATGCACGCGTTCAAGTCTGTACATCGCATAGCATGCACGCATGTCCAAAGCCTGTACATTGTTCACTTGCAGCATTAGCACAAGTCTGTACATCCTGTGTGCTTCATAATGCAAAGTCTATACAACGGCTAGCTGCACAAACGCCAAGTCCATACATTGGCTAGCTGCACAAGCACGAAGTCTGCACATTGTGTGTTGCTATGCTCATACATCATTTTAGTAAGTCTGTATAATGGTGCACGTTGAGTCTGCATAATCATTTGGTATGATAGTGCATCCATTTGTAATGTTCACAGTCTTGCATACATGAAGTCTGTACATGCTTCAGCGTTGCATTCACAAAGTCTGTACATGCTTCAGCGTTGCATTCACAAAGTCTGTACATGCCTTAGTTTTGCATACGTGAAGTCTGTACATGCTTTAGCTTTGCATTCACAAAGTCTGTACATACCATAGTCTTGCATACATGATATATGTACATGCTTCAGCGTTGCCTTCATAAAGTCTGTACACTCTCTTCTATATAATAATAAGGTCGATGCATTGTGTCTCTCATGAAATAGAAGTTAGTGAATGTTCACACATGCTACATAGTTAAGTCTGTACAGGGTTTTACTGTCTTAAGCTGATATTCCTTTCGACTGACTGACAGGTACTTATGCTCGAGGAGATTAAGAAGGGCACATGATCCAAGGAAGAGGAGGTGCCAGGATCGTGACACGTGTACAGCAACGAGTCTGGATGCTGTCACGTGGTCCAAGCTTTTGGGCGGGAGATGTGGAAGACACACGCCCTTCCTGCTGCTCTATAAATACTAATCTTCTTCCTCAGAAGAAGCTTGATTGAAGCAGAAGAGCAGAGAGTGAACTTCAGCCTGCACGATCCACAGAGAAGAAAAGCATAGAGCCACCGAGAGCAGAGAAGAAAAAGAGAGAAAAGAGAAGAGCAGAGAAGAAGAAGAGAGACAAGAGAAGATTGAGAAGATAGAGTTGAGAGAGTTTATTTGAGAAGTTGTTCCTCGGACTCTTGGTTCAGATACCAGAGCTGAGTTTGCTCATTGCGAGCTATATTCCCTTTTGGGATTTTTTGTTTTCGTTTGATTCTGTTTTTGCTTTCCGAAACTTTTTCTTCAAGCTGTGTGTCAGCGGTTTGCAGAGGTGTTGCCTCTGGACGGGTCAAGCTGTAGTCCCCAGCGGTTTGTAGAGGTGTAGCCTCTAGACAGGTCAAGCTGTAATTCCTCAGCGGGCGTGACTTGGTCTCGGACAGCAAGCTGTGAGGCTCATCGGTTGTAGGCTAAGCAATATTGCCCAGCGGACGCAAGCTGTGTTGCGCAGCAGTAAGCTACACTTGGGTTGAGTGTGGGGTGGACGTAGGTCTGGAAGACCGAACCACCTAAAAATCTGGTGTGTCAGGTGTTTGTGTGATTGCTTGATCTACTGTGTGGTTGCCTTTGCCGATTCTCTTCTTAGATCGTCTTTGTTTCTGCTCAAATCTATCATTCGAGTTAGTGATCTAGTAGATCTGCTTAAATTCCGCATTAGAGCCTTATCTTGGTTTTATATTAGGCTAGTGATCTATTCACCCCCCTCTAGATCCACACTTCGTGGTGACAGAGTGCTTCCATCTAACACAACAAAAGGTATGGCTGAATTCTTGGCAGCCCATCCAGTGCCAGATGACTCACCCTTCAGCTCGGAGCTCCCGGACGAGGAGTCCCTTGCCGCTCAACCACAACAATCGGTTGAACAAAGCAGAGATGTCTTACATTACTGGCAGTAAAGCGCTCTCACAACCAGCATACCTTGCTGGGAGCTCTACTTCGATGGCGCTTCCCGAGGCATTACCTGGAGTAACCAGGATCCAGCTACCACGGCAGGTGCCGGCATAGTTTTCCTGACTCCTCAGAGTGGAGTTTTATACAATTCGTGTACCCTCATGAAATCTCTGACCAACAATGAAGCTGAGTATGAAGTTCTACTCATTGGGCTCCAGATGCCTCTCCATATGGGCATTAAATGTCTCAAAGCCTACGGGGACTCCCAGCTGATAGTCCGACAGGTCCTCAACGTCTATGACGTACGGAAGCCAGAGTTGGTTCCGTGCCATACCACCGTCACCAGATTAACCCAGAAGTTCTATTTCTTCAAAATAGATCATATATCTAGAAGCAGCATTGCTCAGGTGGATGCCTTAGCAAAATTGGCCGCAGCCATCAAGCTCCCGCCCGAGGGCGAGGTCGACATCGTCATCAAACACAGAAGGTTGATGCCGAGCTCACTCGAAGGCAACACCAATCTCACCATTTACGAGGTCCATGACCTTGACCAGAGTACGCCTCCAGAAGAGGATGATTGGCGTACGCCCATCATCAATTTTAAGAAAGGGTGGCTCCCCCCTGACCGAGCTCAAAGGGTCCAGCTGCTCCGCCGAGCAACCTCGTACGAGTTGATTGGTGACTCTCTGTATAGGCTCGTCCACGAGAAGGACAAGTCAATTCTCCTGAGATGTGTCTCCCTCGCCGAGGCTCGAGCTGTCATGCAGGAAGTCCACTCCGGGTTGTGCGGCACACACCAGGCCGGAGATCGAATGAAGCACAACATCAAGCTCAAAGGCTTCTACTGGCCAACCATGTACGTGGACTGCATCCAGTATACTCGGACATGTCATCAATGCCAAGCCTTTGGCCCAGTACCCAGAAGAGCTCCCAACCCACTGCATCCTACAGTCCCCACCTGGCCATTTGCCAAGTGGGGCATGGACATTGCGGGGCCTTTCCCGCCATCTTCCAAGGGGCATAAATACATCTTGGCTGCCACTGATTATTTCTCTCGCTGGGCGGAGGCTCTCCCTTTGTGAGAAGTCAACGGCAAGGTGGTTGCCAGATTCATCCGGCACAACATTATATACCGATTCAGTACTCCATGTCGCATAGTGTCCGACAATGGGACACCATTCAAGAATAAGGTTGTATACTAGTTAGCGGCCAAATTCCACATCGACTGGAGAACATCTTCGGTCTACAACCCCCAGGCTAATGGTTTGACGGAAGCCTTCAACAAACCCTCTGCAAGCTCCTGGCTAAGATGGTTAGCCATCAGAAACGCGATTGGGGTGAGAAGGTCTTCGAAGCATTATGGGCCTATCGGACGATCTACAAAACCCCCATGGGGTGCTCACCGTTCTCCCTTGCTTATGGGACAGAAGCAGTTATCCCCATCAAAGTCCAGTTAGCCTCTTACCGTGTGGCGATCCACACCGGCCTTGTCGGCCCTAACGAAAGTGAGTACAAGAGAAGGCTAGAAGAGCTCACCGATCTAGGGTGGCTCTCACTCACAATCCGCGGTGGGCGCACAAATGAACAATTACGGGTCCGAACACTCTCTCACCGACCGACGGGCATAAGAGACAATACTAAACTAGCAAAGCATGGAACAACACGGTAGGGACCAGTCACTCACCTGATCAGTGTGAAGACACTGATCCCGGCCGAAAGACGAGGGCGAGCGGGGAGGCATGGGTACGCACCCGCACGCCGCGTCGATGTCGCTTGACCTGAAATTATATAACGTACAACACTACTCATGCAGGAGGGTGGGACAAGGGGTTGGGGTTAATGTGTTACAGTCAAACACTACCTCCACGCAGGGAGGGGCTGTAATCCGGCCAGGCGGGGTTGGGAAAACTAGGAGAGAAAGCCGATTCGCCGAGCTTTGCCGGTTCTGCCAGCTTCAAGAACAGCCTGACAGGTTGTCGATGAAGACGCCGCCACGGGCTCAGCCGAGCTCGGAATTGGCCAAAACCAGTGCCAAAACTTTCTACACTGACCAAGGATGACGCATGAATTTTTGGTGAATGTCTTGATGGCGTGGCTGACCTGAACAGAGTCTGGAACCGGACTGTTTGACTCTGTTTCTGTCTGGTGCAGAACTGATGAGGTCTGTTGCAGAAGGTGCCACGAACTCTACCAAACTCCGATTGAGACGAACTTGATATCGACGCGACCGTGGCTGGAACAGCTTCGAGCAGAAACTGACGGGGCTCCAAAAGGAGGTCGGAGGAGAAACTTCTGATCAGAATACTGGGTGGTGGTCCAACCTGGAACAGCAGGGAGCAACCTGCGCACTTCGACGAGAAAAATTGTAACTGAGGGCTCAGGTGGGCGATTGACTTACTTCTTCCTTGTACTGAAAGAGGACTGGTCATAGTTCCTTTCCTCCGAAGATGGCACCCTGATCTTTCCCGAGCTGGCCGTGGTAGCCTCTGATCTCAGCTTCAGGTCATGAGCCGGAGTCGGGAAGCGCAGTCCGGCGAAAATGGCTCCTCTGATCAGCTCCAAGCTTGGACGGAGGCGGGACAACTACCGTTGGAAGGCTGACTTGCAGACGCTTCCGCCGATGTATGATATGCCGCCAGAAGCCCCTAGGTGACGATGTGGTGCTCTCTGAAACCCGCTGCTACTCTGCTGTCTGCAACCCGGGACTGGATCTGCAAAGAAAAGAGGATATGGGTGAAGGGGTGGTGATGGTAGGGCAGGGGATTGGGATGGCTGAAGGCTGTGGGAAGGGGTGGGGGTTGATGGTGGGCTGTTGGAAGAGTGGGGAATCAAGGGGTGGGTGGTGAAGGGAGCTGGAGTGGCTGGTGTGGGTAGGGGAAGGGAGAGGGCTGCACAAGGTGAGCATTAGAGAGGGGAATGGGGGGGGCGAACTTGGGCTGGGTAGGGGGCTGGTTTGGGCGACCAAGGCCTGGTATGGGGGCTGTGAGATGGGAGGGAGATTCAATTTGGCCTTGGGAGAAGTTCCTTCAGCCTTGGGGAGGTGGTGAGGTGCTTAGTGAAGTGGATGGAGTAGTTGGTGGTTGGGTGGTGGGGCTTGGATTGGTGGAGGCTATCTTGGGGTTGGGGTGGAGTTATTGTGGTGGTGGGTGGTTGGGGAGGTCCTTAATGAGGGAGGGGGGGTAGGTGGTAGGTGGGAGAAGGGGGAGAGAGAGAGGGGTTCGCCCCCTTCCTTGAGGAGAGAGAGAGAGAGAGATAATGAGAGAGAGAGAAGAGAGAAATTTGGGTGGAGGAGAGTAAGATTTGGGAGTTGTTTCTATTCAAATTGATTCGTCAAAAGTTGAGTACATGGGGAGAGATGGGGCCTATATATAGGCATCCACTCTTTACATGACCAAAGTACCCTTGACAATTAAACAAAAGACCAAGCATAACCTAGACTCGATCCTATGGGCCCATAACTAAGGTACTAAGGCCCAAATAAGCATAACAAGGGAAATGATTAAAACAACATGACTAAATAAAGGAAAGTACATAAGATATGACTCAAAGAAAAGGAAAATAACATGTGATCTCATAGCCGGGCTTCCTCAGAATGATGTAGGCGATCCGAGCCAAAGAGAGCGTTGTGAGATGCCCTCATCAAATCCCCCGGGGTGGGGAAAACTTGACCCCGTCGAGTATGGGTCCGCCTGACTGTGGTAGTGCTCCAAAATGTCTGGGTCAAGGCGCAGCAGGTCTTCCCGGCTCACCCAAGTGTCCTCGGTTGGGGGACGGCCCTTCCACCTCACGAGGTAACGCTGGTATACCCTGTTGTGGACATGTAAAATTGCACGCCCATATGTCCCAACTAGTCCAGCATCAACAACAACCCCAAACTGAAGAAACTGCCTGGAAGAGGGGCCATCCGGACTCCCCGAACGCACACACACTGCCATGAAGCTGTCTCCGGAATCACGAAAGTGAAGAGAAATCAACCACCGGGAGCCCCACAATCCATGGGCCTCGAAGAAAATCAAATGGTCCACAACTCGCGCTCACAACGGGCTCAGAACTGTCCATTTAGCCCTTCAGCGGCACGCCCTCAAGGCCCTTCAGCGGCACGCCCTGGCAGCCTTCAGCGGCACGCCCCTAGCAGCCTTCAGCGGTACACCCTTGTGCCCCCTTCAGCGGTACGCCCCTCAAGCCCTTCAGCGGCACGCCCCTGGCAGCCTTCAGCGGCACACCCTTGTGCCCCCTTCAGCGGCACGCCCCTCAGGCCCTTCAGCGGCACGCCCCTGGTAGCCTTCAACGGCACACCCTTGTGCCCCCTTCAGCGGCACACCCTTGTGCCCCCTTCAGCGGTACGCCCTTCAGGCCCTTCAGCAGCACGCCCTGACAGTCTTCAGCGGCACACCCTTGTGCCCCCTTCAGCGGCACGCCCTTCAGGCCCTTCAGCGGCACGCCCCTGGCAGCCTTCAGCGGCACACCCCTGGCAGCCTTCAGCGGCACACCCTTGTGCCCCCTCCAGCGGCACGCCCCTGATGCCCCTTCAGCAGCACTCCCCAATGGCCTTCAGAGGCACGACCTCAGGCCCCTTCAGTGGCACGCTTGCCGTGTCTTCCAGCGGCACGCCCTTTTGGCCCTCTCAGCGACACGCTTGTTTAGCCCGCCAGTGGCACACTGTCCAGGCTCTTCAACGGCACGTTCCGGCAGACGAAATCTTACGCCCATGCCCTAGGGATTCTTGGCGTGCAGTGGACTTGCTGAGGTGTCGCCCGGGGAGAGGGCCACGCTGCCTACTCCTCCTGCCACCCAGGACAAGGGAGTCAACTCCCATTAAATGCCCGCCGGACGATTCCCGCCTTCGGACGCTCCCGCCACCGGGGTATAAAAACCCCTCTTCTTCGGACCACAAAAAAAAAAGGAGGAAGAGGAGGAGGACACAGACACACACGCAGAAGAGGAGAAGAGAAAGAGAAGAAGAGAAGAGGAAGGAGAAGAGAAGAAGAGGGAAGAGAGGAAGAGAGGGGAGAGGCCTCGCCGCTCCGCCCACTGCCGCCATCTGTGCGAAGAGGGAACAGAAGAGAAGGAGAAGAAGAGAAGAGGAAGAGGGGAGTCCATGCTCCATTTCCCCCCCCACTGTATTTCTTTTTCTTCTTTCTTTTCCTTCACTTTTCTTTTTGTCGTCATTGCAATGTATTAGCCCCTTCGGGGCATTCCTCTTATGAGAATAGAAAGAAAATGCTTGCAAATATTTTCTCAGACGTTTTTCTAAGGCATTTCTTCCGTGTCTGGATCCTTCGGAGTTTAACGCCCCTTTCTTTTATTCCCTTCTTTAGGGTTCACCTACTGTCGAGCGTTTTCACCTTCGTTCACCCCCAGCCGTACCTCCAACGGCACACCCTAATTGTGCCTCCAACGGCACACCCAGTTGTGCCTCCAGCGGCACACCCCAGTTGCGCCTCCAGCGGCACACCCCAGTTGCGCCTCCAGCGGCACACCCTGATTGTGCCTCCAACGGCACACCCCGACTGTGCCTCCAGAGGCACGCCCCAGGCCACTCTTCGCCGACACACCCCCAACCTCTTTAGCCCTGTACATTTCCAAGCCACCCCTAGAGGGGTCCCTTGTCCATCGTTCCCTCCGAGTTTTCCGAAGTTTTATTAAGGTGTTGCCGCTCTCGGGCGCCCACCTCCAGTTGTCGGGTTCCGCCACTCCTTGTGGGCGCGTTCCCTGTATCTCCCTTACGCTCGGGTCAAGGGGAGATGCTGTCGAATTTTTGTTAGAAACGATAACATATTAAAAGGACAAAAGGAAGCAACAAACAAATGGAACAGCAACACGTTGAAAAGGCAAAAAAGAAAGCAACAAACAAATGAAAAGAACAACGAAAAAGTGCTTTAATCAAAACAATGGAACCGTACGAGACCCAGAGGTTTGGGCTGCTGAACGTGGCCTCGGACTTAACCACTCAATGAAGAATTGAGAACCTGGCCACCCAGAACTCCTCCATCTGAACTTCATATGCCAAAAGGGGCCCCTTTTCAGCCCTCACACCAGCCCATCCTTCTCCCTTGGCCTTCAACGGCACACTCTCTACCAGCCTCCAGCGGCACACTCCCTTGGCCTTCGACGGCACACTCTCCACCAGCCTCCAGCAGCACACTCCCTTGGCCTTCAACGGCACACTCCACCAGCCTCCAGCGGTACACTCTCCACCAGCCTTCAACGGCACACTCTCCACCAGCCTCCAGCGGCACACTCCCTTGGCCTTCAACGGCACACTCTCCAGCCTTCATCAGGCACCCCTGAGATGCAATAGTGTAATAAAAAAATAGTATAGTAATAGTAAGTACTAATAAAAAAATATATAAAAGAATGATGATGAAAATAAATAAAAAAAATGAAAAAGAAAAGGATATAACGCACAGGTAATAAAAGAAGAATTAATGAGCAACATAGAAAATAAATAAATAGATAAATAATAATAAAAGCTCAAACAATAATAAAACGATGAGACCCGCTCCGCAGCCTCGTTCTCCTCAAAGACCCAGTGTAAAGGGAACACTAACGCCGCCCCTCCAAGTCGGGTTTGGATCTTGGGAGCCATCCCAATATGGCCGTAACCCGACTTCGCCGTGGGCCGATAGTTCATCAAATCAGACTCATTCCCATTGGGATTTATCTTCGCGATTCCATTGAAATTGCCACAAACTTGGCATACATTTGTACGTGGTTGTTTCTATCTACGTCGTACCTTCAATATGGACCTTTGTCCGAATATCAAGTAGTCCGCGAGTGACCGACAAAATCAGAATAGAACGAGGTGGCTCCCGTCATCCCTGGACTCTTTGCATGGGAATATCAATAAGGCCTCCGTCGGCCACGCTTAGACCTCGGGTCCATCCCGATCATGGTCATCGTCCGACCCATATCCCCGGCCTACAGCCCGCTCCCTTTGAACACGTTTTCAGTTTTGGAATCTAGTCCCGGGACTCTTCCCCGTTGCCCTCCGACACTGGAAACATTAATGATGCCCACGCAAGCCCCATTTGGACCGCTGGAGGCGCCCCCGGTATGGTCCTGACTCGATCTCGCACCGGGCCAATAAACTCACTAGTTTCCTGCTACGCTAACCGAAATTTAACCGAATGTTTTCAATATCTCGGAATAATATATTTATCGTATCCCGGCATACATATGTTCCAGGTCCTCCCGCGACGATTACGATATTCTCAAGCCGGACACCCGTCCAAATATTAAACGGTCTCCCGAACGACCGATACGTTTCGAACATTCGCTCCCCAAGACATAGGGCTTTCCAGCTGGTCCAGGGGATATTCCCCCGTTGCCCCTTGGCACCGAAAATATTAATGACGCTCATGCGAGCTTGACTTCGACCGCGGGGGGCCCACCGCAGTATGGTCGCAGCTTGATCTTGCACCGGGCCAACAGACTTACTGGTTTCTGACAGCTCTAACCGAGATTTAGTCGAACATTTTTCGTTCTTCTGAACAATAAATTTGCCGTACCTCGGCATACATGCATTCCGATTTTTCCGCGACGATCGTGATTTTCTCGAGACGGACATTCGTCCGAACATTAAATGGTCAGCACATGATCGATATGATCCCGAATGGTTTTCTTCTCGCCCTCATGCGAGGATTTCAATACTTCCTAATAGGCCTTTCCATGCAATTAATTTCCTGGCCATGAGGCCCTGATTCTCGGCGATTAATCAAGGGTGTTCCCTCGTATGGGGGATTTAAATGACGTCGTGACCTTTATGGCGCGGCGGGTTTTGGTCCCGACACGAACCACACAATCGTCTGACCGAAATCAGATCGAGTGCACCATGGGCTCTTCGGAGCCCGAATAAATTGTCACTTTGTGACTGGCACGCCCACGCACTCAATAAACCAATAAAAGAATGCCCCAACGAGTGTTCGAAAAGTGCATCCACAAGTCTAGCACGCCCGGTGGGACCTAAACTACCCTTCATCTCTTCGCCGGGATTTAGGGCCTCATGGCCTCCTAATTAACGATGTTTGCCTGCTTTGATTAATGGCAGGTGCTGTCTTCGCCAGCCCTATGGGGAGAAAATCCAGACTCGGTGCAGCTGCCTTCGTGGCCTCGAGGACGCTACTTCGAAGCATATGCAGCTTCCAGGAATCATGGGGGCTGTTATAAAAAAAGGAGAAGAGAAAGAGAAGAGAAGGGAGGGGAAATCAAACCCCCCCCTTTCCTCAAGAAGAAAGAGGAGAAAAGAAGAAAAGAAGAAAAGAAGGAAAGGAGAAAAGAAGAAAAGTAGAAAAGAAAGAAGCAAAAAAAGAAGAGAAAGAGTCGGCGAGAGAGGGTTGTACGGCCACGTCCATCGAGACCCGTGCTGAATAAAGATTACCATTGTGAGGTTGATGCGGTGGAGTGAACCACTCATCCCCTCCCTGAGGGGGTGAGCGCTCTCCTGCACCTCCACCCTGGTCAATCATACAAAAGAAGAGAAGGGAAGCAGGGATGAAAAAAAAGAAAAAAAAGGAAGAAAAAAAAAGGAAAGAAAGAAGAAAAGAAGAAAAGTTGGCCCACATTGCCGACCAAAAGAGCAAGAAGAAACCCGGCATCCCACCCGACTCTAGGAGGCTCCGAGTCTGCGGTGCAATGACCCCGCTCGTTCCTCCTTCCTGCTGCCTCCATCCGACACAAAACGGCCCCCCGAGTGGTTGTTAAAAGACCCAGCGAGCCACAATTATAGCTTGGTGAATGGCTGCCCGCTGTGGGGAATGCTTTATAGCAATGAGGCCAAGTACGACCACCACTCCCGAAGAGAGCATGCACATACCCCGCCATGGGGGATAAGAAGAGGAGATATACCCCGCCATAGGGGCATAAGAGGCAAAAAATATACACCCTGATCTAGGGGCATATGAAGAGAATCCGCCCCGGCTCGGGGGCACAACATACAATAAAGCTACACCCCGGCTCAGGGGCCTTTGAAGAAGAAATGTACCCCGCTTAGGGGCACAGAAGTGAAGAGGCATACCCCCCCGACCTAGGGGGCAGATGAAGAAAAGCTACGCCCCCACTCTGGGGGGGCATATGAAGAGAAATACGCCCCGCCGTGAGGGGGTAAAAGAAGCAGAACATATCCCCGCCCTGGGGCATAAGAAGCAGCAAGAATGCACCCCGGCTCAGGGGGTATTTAAAGAAGAAATATACCCCAACTGAGGGGCACATGAAGAGAAATACACCCCTGCCCTAGGGGCATATGAGACAAAACTATACCCCGATTTTGGGGCATTTGAAGCAAAGACTTCACCCCGCCTCAGGGGGGGGCATAAGAAGTGAAAGATATACCCCACCCTGGGGGCACAAGAAGAAAACACACCCCACCTTGGGGACGTAAGAAGCCAAGAGATATACCCCGCCACGGGGCAGTAGAGGCAAAATGCATTCCCCCCGGGGGCACATGAAGTGACATACCCCTCGCCTCGGTAGCATATGAGGCCAAGAAGCTACATCCCGGCTCGGGAGCATAAGAAACAAAAGATATACCCCACGTCGGGGGCATATGAAGAGAAACGCACCCCGCCCCGGCGGGGCGTAAGAAGCAGAAGAATCAACCCCGGTCTAGGATATAAGAAGCAGAGAACACACCCCACCTCGGTAGCAAAGAAGCAAAGAATACACCCCGTATAGGGGCCTATGAAACCAAAGAATGCACCCTGGCTTAGGGGAATACGAAGAGAAATATACCCCACTCTGGGGCAGAGGAAGCAGAAGGATACAACCCGCCTTGGGGGCACATGAAGCCAAGAAACACACCCCCGTCTTGGGGGTATTTGAAGAAGAAGCATACCTCGCCTCGAGGGCCTAGAAGCTATAAAGAACACGCCCCGACTCAGGGGCATATGAAGAGAAGTCCACCCCAGCTTAGGGGTATTTGAAGAAGAAACATACCCCGCCTGGGGGCACAGAAGCCTTAAAGAATGCGCTCCGGCTTAGGGGCATTTGAAGAAGCTGCATCCCGCCTTGGGAGCATAAGAAGAAAAGAGTCCAGCCCGACTTAAGGGCATCTAAAGAAGGAATATGATGTGAAACAAAAATCCGAGGCCGAAATTTTCTCTTCTTTCCATTTTACAAAGTCTCCAAGCTTGTGATTTTATTCTTTTTCCAAAATATTTTTTCATCATTTTTTTCACCGTTTTCTTTTCTTTTCTTCCAAGTCTTTTTCCATTGGTACTGTAGTGCCCACGACCTTCTGACGAGCAGTTCCAACGGAACTGGCAATGTAGGACCACGGGCCTTCACTGGTGCGGACACCCGAGCAGTTGATCGGCACGATACGTCGAGCCACCGGTACCGCACACGGAGCATGACACGAGCCACCTCAGCGTCCATCTGGCTCGGAGACGGCCTGGAGACTCCCCCTTAAGTCTCCCCATTTATCATATTTAGTTAGACTTTATTTGTGTGTAATTTGTGTTTATTTCATTGTATTCGGTTTGCTATTTTGATTGTAAGAGGGGCTTATGTGCAATTTAGACCCTGTGGGCCCCACGGCCCCCCCAGGCCCCATTCCATTGAGCCACCTCAGCCTAGGGTCCCATGTGGGGTCAGTCAACCTTCCGCATGGAGGCATCTAGAAGGTTGAATGGTAAAAGGCACATGGGAGACAAGTGGACTTCAAAGTCCAAGGTAGGCTACCTACCATGTCAAGCTTGCCCCCTCATGGTCAATGGTGCACCCCACCTTGTATTTTTTTATTTTAATTTTTGTGGATGGTCACATGCTATCCCAGTCCTCCATCTTACATCCCTAGATCCAACGGTGGAGGATGGATTAGATGGGTGACCTATATATGCTTGTATTTTCTCATTTTGATGAATTAATGCCATTTGGAATCAAGAAATTGTTGGAGCTCCAGCTTGGTGCGCCCCTCTCTTCCCCCTTGCAGCTGTGAAGGTTGCCTCTGGAGGTGTGACTCCTCCCCTATCAGTTCCGGTCATCGCCGCCGCCGCCACGAGCCGCCACCGCACCGCCATCGCCTTCGCCGGAGTTCTGTCCACGCAGTACCACTGCCACTTCCACGAAATTCCAGTCTCAGCCACGGCCTCAGATCGAGCTGGAACTTTTACTGGATGTCCCAGAGGTGTCCAGCACGTCCTCAGAATTTTGGTTGGTCATAAAGATCTCATTTGATATTTTTTGATTTTCTTCCAATCACAGTTTCCAGATCTGTCTACTGTCTGTTTCCATTTCCACCCGCCCAGAGTTTTAAGTCTTAGGTCCTTGTTTTGATTTTCTTTGGTTCGCCAAATTTAACTGGGTCTCCCTTGCATCCATACCTTCATCCACCATTTTTTTTAATTTTTGGTTCATCCATTTCGTATTTTCTAAAATTCGTTCTCAGTCCTAGCTACAGTACTTTCTGCCAGTTCCCAGATCCGACCACCAGACACTCCAAAAATCCTATCAAATCACCACCAGCCCCAAATCCAATTCTAAAAATTGTCCCAGCTTCATGGTTTGAATATCTACAAAGTTGAAGAAGAGCTTGAAGTCTGATTCCTACGGAAAGTAGGCGGTCAACGGTGGTTCTCAGACAAGTACCCTGTAAATCTGATGTCTCAGTTACTATACAACAGGGATTTGTAAATTCATTAAAGTCTAGATCCGGCTAGATCCATCAGATCTCTTTGAGTCTAGATTGAAGCATTTGAAGAGAGCTTTCCAACGATAGCTCATGCGTCCCGATCCGACGTCGGGATCGACCGCAGCGGCTGTTTTCGCCGGAGCGCGCGCAGGGAAAACAGAACTGAAATCCGTGGGCAGCCATTCCACAACTTGAAGATCGGACCCGACCGGCCACCAATCGGTGTCTCCGGCCGACCGCCGTCCGTGGAGGCGCGCCACCAGGGGTCTCCATCATAGTGGGACCCACCTCCGCAGATCCGGAGGACAGCGCCATCTGTGGGCCCCACGGGCCCGCAGAACCCGCCGTTCGGGAAGCACGAAAACGCGGAGTTCGGCGCGTCGAGTCGACATCAAGATGCTGCCTGTCAACCTGATTTGCGTGATCCCCGGGGCCCACATGTGACCTTTTACCTTCCTGCGTGGAGTGGGTCGAATCCTTTTGTACTGCTGTGAATTATGTTAACCGGGGGTCCGTAAGTCAGCCGGGGTGTCTTCGCCACGCCGGGTGCGTGGAGGTAAAGGTCTTAACTTCTTGGCGTTACATTGCTTAGCTAGTATACGGTCTTAGGCCGCTGCCGAGAGTGTAGGTTCCTAGCCCGTGTGTCCATGTCACCGCTGTGAGCGTGAGAGTGACCCGTCCCGTGACTCGATCCGAGTCCGGAAGTGAGTCTGACTACCTTGAACTCTGCCGGTTCCTTAACCGCGCACGATCCACGCTTTCCCTCGCATGGGACGCCGAGTGAGCTTGTACTTCTGTTAGCGACGTTTTGCCACTAGGAGCTCGTAGTGTCGGGCTTAGTGTCTCCCTGGTGTGTATTGCTGGTCGCGTCTTCATCTAGAGTCCGAGGGTGGCACTGTATAGTGTCGTCTCCCGTGTCCGTCCCGCATCAGTTTGGTATCAGAGCAAGTCGAGTCTAGGGTAGTCATTGCATAAGTCTTGCATGCATCATGGTCTAAGTCAAGTCTAGGATCATCATTTTCAAAAAAACAAAAAAAGAGTGTTTTAAAATTGCATTTCATCCCGATAATTCGGTATCTTAAAAGGTGTTGTCCGAACGTTAGGCTACGCCTATCGGGAAGACCACACACTTGCGCGAGTGATCTTCGGATCGATTAACTCCGCCATGTACCGGATATTGGTTTAGGTCTAGGAGCATTAGTCGGTGTTTGCATTAGTTAGTGCATTCCAACCTTGCATAGCCGGTCTAGTGTAGTGTCCAAGTGTCGGCATGTCCAACATATAGTCCCCCCCCAATTTCCCATGGATTCCCAATCACCCGGGCAATATGGCCGTTGGTCCACCCATGGGCTTGGCAACCATCCCCTCCACTTCCGTAGGCCCGAAGCCTCGGACTTTTATGGCTCCAATGACCCAGGCGACTACCTCAAGTGGGAAGCCGCCATGGACACATACTTTGATTGTTATACTATGTCCGATGCCATGCAAGTTAGTTTTGCCCGAGAGAGGCTTGTCCACAAAGCCGCCTGGAAATGGGAGAGCATTGAGCGCATGAGAGAGGTTAGGAGGCAAAGGCCCATCGAGTTGTGGCATGAGATGAAGGATGAACTTAGGAAGGTCTACCTACCCGACCCGGTCACCTCTAATCGACCCCACCCAATCACATCCACCCAAGTGGGCCATAATCGGAGGCAACGCGCCGCGCATGTAGAGGAGCCTAGGTCCACGACTAGGCCGACTTCATATGGGGGAGTCCATCACATCGCTCCTACTCCAAACCCCACCATTGCCGAACTCTTCCAAATCATTTTGGATAAGGTGGATAGGAAGTGTGATTATATTGAGTCCCTGCTTCCCCCTTGCCTACCTCCTAGCCGAGATAGAACCAAGCATGACCCTAAGGAGGTAGCAACCGGTAGTCCCAATCCAGTGTCATCTAGAGTGCCATCCCGAGGTCCTCTCCCCATCTTGGTGGATCCTCTTCCCCCACCCACGAGAGCCACATTGCCTACACCCCCTGTCCGTCAGGAGGATAAGGGTAGGGACCCACTTATCAAGGAGCGTAGAGGATCACGACAACAGTGTTATCGCTGCCAGGGGTTTGGCCACTTTGCCGGACAGTGTCCCACTCGGACATCTCTAGCCCTAGGGGATAAAGGGGTTGGAGAAACCTCACCTCCCGATCTTATTTCGGAGCCCTCTCATTTGGAGCCGCCAAAGCCCGAGCCACCCGTGTTTCTAACGGGTACACTTTTCATAGCCGAACCACTTCTTAGATGGCTCAAGAACGGCTTGGCCCCATCTCTCCTCCCATCCATGGACCCTACCCTACCATTAGTGCCGGTCAACTCATTCCATACCACCTTCCGGTCTAGTCACCATGTGGATACATTAGATGATCTTCTTAAAGGATTAGACCGGCAGTTGACATTTACGCACTTGTTGGCCCCACGCTTCTACCGACCTACAGGTCGTAGCTTCACACATCCATCCCTAGGGTCCATCACCTCCGTGTACACTGTGGGTCATGTTACCACGGAGGTTCTTCTACTCCTCCCTTTGCCGGCCGAGTCCAACTTCATTCCCCTTTGCCCAATGGAGGAATCTTACTTTCTACCTATGACTGTCGTCCCATCTCTCGCAATGAATGAAGGTGGTCATTTACACCTCCAAGATTTCCAAATGTGGGACAGTGATTTGTGGAAGCCTAGTCCGAGGGGTCATACCTTCTTTGATCCCTTCGACCCATTCTCTTATGGACTCCGTGACCCACCATATTTACATCACCTTTTCGAGAGAGTCCACCATCATACCCCTACCGTCTCATCTCCCTTCACGGATGAAGGTGACCATCAACACCTTCTAGAATTTCACACATGGGACCTTGAAATGAGGGAATCCATATCGAGGGGTCACACATTCTTTGATCCCGTCGATCCCTTTCTTCATGGGCCCTTTGGCCCACAACCTCCATTCCACCTCTTTAAGGAAGTCCACTATCACACCCCTCCTACTCGGGCGTGGCAACCTTCACATGGTAATAGGTCCGAACTGTCATTTGGGGGTAATGAAGACTTTGGTTTCCCCGGTCCACCTAAACCACCCAAAACTCCCGGACTTCCCACATCCAAACCCAATGTCCATGATTGGTGCATCGTAGGATGTCTAGGAATCCACCATGCCATTAACCTCCAGTTATGTCAAATGCATGCATGGCACACATTCGGATGTCCTGGACCACCTTGCATATGATTGGGTCGTACTAACTGTAGGGTTGTTTAGGGTCGTGTGTGCATCCGTGTGTTTCTTTTCTTTTGCTAAGCATGTTAGGTCGTGTGTGCATCCTGTGTTTCTTTTCTTTTGCTAATCATGTTAGGAGTCTACATGACGACGTCTGTCGTCACAGTAAGGCCAGCAATGCACGGTACAAGGAGTTAGCCGGTGCCCATAGACACCACCGAGAGTTCCAAGAGGGCGAATATGTCATGATCAGGGTAAGACCTGAACGGTTTCCCTCTGGAACCGTTAAGAAGTTGTAAGCTCGCGGAGTCGGTCCCTTTAGAGTGTTGAAACGCGTTGCATCCAATGCGTATGTTGTGGACCTGCCCGAGGAATATGGTATAAGCTCCACCTTCAATGTATCGGATCTTGTTGCATATAGGGACCCAGCGGTGATCCCTAGTGAGCCTTTTGAACCATCTCCTCCCCTTGAGAGTGATCCCACACCTAAGTGTCCACTTCCACCTCCAGCCCCTTTTTCACGGCAGCGTGAGCATATAGATCGTATACTGGACGAGCAAGTGACAGTTACCAGGAGTGGATCTTACCCGCACTACCTAGTGCGATGGAGAGGACGGCCCGCTACTGAGGACACATGGATCACACATGGCAAGTTGCAGCGGATTGATCCAGACCTTTTGGAGCGATACAGGAGCGATGCAGACCCTTACTCGACAGGGTCGAGTTTCTCCCACCCGGGGAGAATTGGTGCGGACACCCGAGCAGTTGATCGGCACGATACGCCGAGCCACCGGTACCGCACACGGAGCATGACACGAGCCACCTCAGCGTCCATCTGGCTCGGAGACGGCCTGGAGACTCCCCCTTAAGTCTCCCCATTTATCATATTTAGTTAGACTTTATTTGTGTGTAATTTGTGTTTATTTCATTGTATTCGGTTTGCTATTTTGATTGTAAGAGGGGCTTATGTGCAATTTAGACCCTGTGGGCCCCACGGCCCCCCCAGGCCCCATTCCATTGAGCCACCTCAGCCTAGGGTCCCATGTGGGGTCAGTCAACCTTCCACATGGAGGCATCTAGAAGGTTGAATGGTAAAAGGCACATGGGAGACAAGTGGACTTCAAAGTCCAAGGTAGGCTACCTACCATGTCAAGCTTGCCCCCTCATGGTCAATGGTGCACCCCACCTTGTATTTTTTTATTTTAATTTTTGTGGATGGTCACATGCTATCCCAGCCCTCCATCTTACATCCCTAGATCCAACGGTGGAGGATGGATTAGATGGGTGACCTATATATGCTTGTATTTTCTCATTTTGATGAATTAATGCCATTTGGAATCAAGAAATTGTTGGAGCTCCAGCTTGGTGCGCCCCTCTCTTCCCCCTTGCAGCTGTGAAGGTTGCCTCTGGAGGTGTGACTCCTCCCCTATCAGTTCCGGTCATCGCCGCCGCCGCCACGAGCCGCCACCGCACCGCCATCACCTTCGCCGGAGTTCTGTCCACGCAGTACCACTGCCACTTCCACGAAATTCCAGTCTCAGCCACGGCCTCAGATCGAGCTGGAACTTTTACTGGATGTCCCAGAGGTGTCCAGCACGTCTCAGAATTTTGGTTGGTCATAAAGATCTCATTTGATATTTTTTGATTTTCTTCCAATCACAGTTTCCAGATCTGTCTACTGTCTGTTTCCATTTCCACCCGCCCAGAGTTTCAAGTCTTAGGTCCTTGTTTTGATTTTCTTTGGTTCGCAAAATTTAACTAGGTCTCCCTTGCATCCATACCTTCATCCACCATTTTTTTTAATTTTTGGTTCATCCATTTCGTATTTTCTAAAATTCGTTCTCAGTCCTAGCTACAGTACTTTCTGCCAGTTCCCAGATCCGACCACCAGACACTCCAAAAATCCTATCAAATCACCACCAGCTCCAAATCCAATTCTAAAAATTTTCCCAGCTTCATGGTTTGAATATCTACAAAGTTGAAGAATAGCTTGAAGTCTGATTCTTACGGAAAGTAGGCGGTCAACGGTGGTTCTCAGACAAGTACCCTGTAAATCTGATGTCTCAGTTACTATACAACAGGGATTTGTAAATTCATTAAAGTCTAGATCCGGCTAGATCCATCAGATCTCTTTGAGTCTAGATTGAAGCATTTGAAGAGAGCTTTCCAACGATAGCTCATGCGTCCCGATCCGACGTCGGGATCGACCGCAGCGGCTGTTTTCGCCGGAGCGCGCGCAGGGAAAACAGAACTGAAATCCGTGGGCAGCCATTCCACAACTTGAAGATCGGACCCGACCGGCCACCAATCGGTGTCTCCGGCCGACCGTCGTCCGTGGAGGCGCGCCACCAGGGGTCTCCATCATAGTGGGACCCACCTCCGCAGATCCGGAGGACAGCGCCATCTGTGGGCCCCACGGGCCCGCAGAACCCGCCGTTCGGGAAGCACGAAAACGCGGAGTTCGGCGCGTCGAGTCGACATCAAGATGCTGCCTGTCAACCTGATTTGCGTGATCCCCGGGGCCCACATGTGACCTTTTACCTTCCTGCGTGGAGTGGGTCGAATCCTTTTGTACTGCTGTGAATTATGTTAACCGGGGGTCCGTAAGTCAGCCGGGGTGTCTTCGCCACGCCGGGTGCGTGGAGGTAAAGGTCTTAACTTCTTGGCGTTACATTGCTTAGCTAGTATACGGTCTTAGGCCACTGCCGAGAGTGTAGGTTCCTAGCCCGTGTGTCCATGTCACCGCTGTGAGCGTGAGAGTGACCCGTCCCGTGACTCGATCCGAGTCCGGAAGTGAGTCTGACTACCTTGAACTCTGCCGGTTCCTTAACCGCGCACGATCCACGCTTTCCCTCGCATGGGACGCCGAGTGAGCTTGTACTTCTGTTAGCAACGTTTTGCCACTAGGAGCTCGTAGTGTCGGGCTTAGTGTCTCCCTGGTGTGTATTGCTGGTCGCGTCTTCATCTAGAGTCCGAGGGTGGCACTGTATAGTGTCGTCTCCCGTGTCCGTCCCGCATCATTCACGGATCTCAATTATCATGTCTTCCCTTTTCACTGCTCTAGGAGTTTCAGCTCCTCTTCTCCAAAACCCTTCACCTATCCTAATTCGTACAACAAAACATTCTCTTCCAGCATGGTCCAGAACAGTACGAGATAGCCAACGGCCCTCCTGTGGATGGTAATTATTCATTCTAAGTATCACATCTGATATCATAGCACCCTTGCCATCAGTAACCCTGTCAGGGACGCACTTTAGAAGGTATGGAGCCTGAACTGGAGGAGTAATCGATACCAAGGCCTTTACTTGCATCTCCAAATGTTTTGTTAGGATGAGAGATTGTATACGTAGCAGATCATATCACATGAAGACTAGAGATTTGACCAATTTGCTATTTTCTAAACAACTGCTTTGTCATTTACAAAGTTCTATAATCACACCCCTTGACCCAAGTTCACAAAAAAAGGATGCCATGTACTCTGCCATGACACAGATGATAAGCCAGATATGCTCCTGTCATGTTTCATCTCTTTATGATATCTCACAGTTCGGAAGCGTAGGAACACCTTCACAAGAGAGAGAATTGGATTGAGAGAGAATGAGGAAGAGAGAGATGGTAAGTGTAGAGAGAGAAAAGAGAGGATGAGAGGGATGACGAGAGAGAAGGTGATGAGAGAGGAGGTGCCCGTGGCCATACACCAGACGTGGGGAGAGGGAAACCCGTCGGGGCGGTCGGGTGAGCCGCGACGGGATGATTGGCACGAAGGCGTTGGTGGCTGTGGTAGCTGGGTCGCGCGATGACGACGGCAGCTGATGGATGCTTCACAGGCAGTGCCGTCCCTGTCGGAGAGAAGGTCGGGTTCCGCATGGCGTTGCCGGAGTGCTCGGTGGTGAGCTTGTGGGCATGGGCACAGAGACGACGATGGCGACGGCAGCTAGTTTTGCCGGTAACGGACGTCTGGTTCTGCATGGCGGAGCCATGGACGTGGGCAGTGGTCGTCGCTGGCATGCTCGCGTGCTGCGGAGGGGTGACCACGGTGGTGACGCCGCTGTTGGTCGTTACCGGGGACGTCGCGATGTTGTTGGCCAGCCCGATCATCACTGCTGGAGTGCAGCGCTGCCAACACTTGTAAGGGGTTTACAGAGCTAACGGTGGCAGCTAGTTTGTCGGTGAAGGGGTTTGGCTCTGCATGGCGGTGCTACGGACGAGGGTGGTGGACGTGGCGGGCTCGCAACAGTCTGGCGGGGAGTGGCTAGCTTCTCTGACGGGGAAGGGCATGGCGCAAGGAGTGTGTATGAACTGTAGAGGAGGCCGTGGGATGGAGGTAGGAGAGGGGGAAAAGGAGTGGGGCTTCAGGGGTTTGGGCTACACTGTGCAGGGCCGGAGGCCCTGTTTGGCGTCCACATGGTGGGGTTGGAAGGGTTGGTCCTCGGGTAAGGCTGGGGGTGCATGCCGATGGGGGGGTGAGTTCGCAGGTAGGCAGAAGAGAGAAGGGAGTGGGGGGGGAGAGTACCGTCCGAGGATGCAGGAGGGGACACCGTGGTATAGACTAGAGAGAGAGGGAGAGAGTGTAGAGGTGGCAGGAGAAGCGAGAGTGTGGGGAAGGGTAGCAGAGGGGGAAGGAGAGAAGGGTAGAGAAGGGAGGGCTACGCACTGGCTTGGGAAATAGGAGAGAGAAGAAAGAATCCAGGAGAATCCACTACTAGAGAGAGAGAGAGAGAGGGAGAAGAAATAAACCTAGGAGAATCCACTCCTAGAGAGAGAAAACATTGGAGAATCCACTCCAAAGAGAGAGAGGTAGAAGGGGGGTAAGGGCCTCACGTTGGAGGTAGTTTTCCAAATATTTTTGAATCAACTTCATTACTTTAAAAGAGAGGTTATATGATACTTATATAGACTCCACAAAGAAGACCAAAAGATAACTCACCTAACACCGAACACCTACTTTCAACTCATCATAACTCTCTTGGGAATACTAAAAGACAAAAAAATAGGACTCTTACATGATTATTGTGGACAGAATTTCTATAAACATAAAACATGACCCATTAGGCCCATACATGTGGCCCAATTAACATGAGACAATATCTATTTGATAATTTTGTTGAAGCCACATGCCGATCCCGTCAAGTTCAACAACGAATCTAGCTTGAATCTCGAACTGATGATCTCGTCAAACCCCTCCGCTTGGAGGAGGTTCGACCTCGAACCTCATAGCTCAGGATCCCGGTCTGATGGAACAACCCGATTTGTGAAACCACCTATGGACCTATATTGCAAGCAATCAAATTGAGCAGCGGACTCACATTAGTGAACACGATCGCAAAGCACACACTAGTGCCCGTAGGTGACGTAGCGATGACGGAGAGGGTCCGAGTCGGGACCTTGATACTCCAATGGTTGGCTAGCTTATGGAGGACCTCAAATGGGCCAGGGATGCCCAATTCACGGGCGGCCGGTACGCCAAGGGCGTGGGTTAAGTGGTCGCTCTCACAACTCGCCCCGCCGTGGTCACACAATTTGATGGCAATTTGAGACCGGACACTCTCTCACCGCCGACGGAGCAACTAAAAGCAATACTAAACTAAGCAATTAAATCTCAGCAATGAAAGGTGTTCAGGAGCTCACCTGATCAGCGTGAATACGCCGATCCCGGCCGGAGACGATGTCGAGCGGGGAGGCATGGGCACGCACCCGCACGCCGCGTCGATGATGCTTCAAACCTGCGACTTAATAATGACATGAACTACACCCCATGCAAGGGGGGGGGTCTCGGGGTGGGGATTGTGAGATTACAACCAATACTACCTCCACGCAGGGAGGGGCCTTCAGCCGGCCAAGCGGGGTGGGGAAAAAACCGAGCTAAACGCAAAGAATGGAAGTCGGTGCCGAATCTGCCACCCTCTGCGCTTCTGGACAGACACTTGCTTATCTGGATGCTGTAATCACTCCGGATTTTTGTTGAGGATGAAACTAGTGGGAAATTCTTCATGATTTAATCAGGATGAAGCCAGAATTTTATTGATTTCCCTGATCATCGGCGCTGGTCAGGGCAGAGACACGAACAGGAGCTTAGGTCACTGGTCCAGACTATCACAGTACTTCAGCAGTTGGAAGACGATGGTGCCACGGGTGCTCTGAAGCTCCAATTCAAGCGTAGCTAGTACCGATGGATTCGTTGTCGAGTCCTCTTCAAAACGCAAGCAACGGGGGCACCAGATGATGTCGGAGTGGACCGGTAGAACTCAAAAAAGTAGGGGAGGTCGGAGCAGACTGACAAGAAATAGAACCAAGCACTTGGAAGAAGAAATTGATAACTCTTGATTCCGGGCGCCAATAAGAGTTCCACTTCTTGATCCTGGAAGTCGACAGGTCGAGGAAGAAGTTTGTAGAAGAACTCTCACCCAGATTCAGGCTAGAATTTCCGTGGAAGAGCTTCCACTTAGGTTCTGTTCCTCTGCCTAAGAAGTCTTGCGCAGTCATAGTAGATCGCCTCCTCCGAGCAGCTTCGATCTTGGAAGTTGGCGGGACCACCACCGTTGGAAAGCTGACTGGGAGACGCTTCCAACGATATATGGTATGCCCTCTGAAGCTTCCAGGTGAAGACGTAGCAGCCTCTGCAACTGGGCACTCTTCTGCTGCCTGCGAACTGAAAACTGTAGGTTGAAGATGATGGGGGGAAATGGGGTATATGGGAGGGGAAGTGGGGGTGGATGAGTGTGGGGAGAGCCCTAGCTGTGAGGGGGTCTAGGAGGGGGTGTTCCAAGGTGTGGATGGGGGAGAATGGGGTCTGGAAGGTGGTGTTTGCAGTGGGTGAGAGAGGAGCTACGAATTTGGGATGGGTGGGGGAAAGGGAAGGAGAGTTCTCTCTCCAAAGTTTGAAAACTGACTAATGGGGTGGTTAATGGGGCTTTGGGGATGGGAAAGGTTGTGTTGGGGAAGGGAAGGGGTGCTTGGGGAAGGGATTGTTGTATATCTATCTCAGTGTTTTTGATGATAACAAAACCAAGGACCCTTGGTGGCTCTCCTGTTTGGAATCCTTGACCCAAGTGTTTTTCACTCGTTTTTCAAGGCCGGATTTTCTCATGCTTTTGCTTAAGGCTTTAGCCTTCCGAATGGGCTTTCTCAGATCTCAAATGAACTTGGCATCTCCCATACATGCATCCAATTCATGTCTCGATCTTGTGGATATGGTTCTCTGGGCTAAACTCTTATTTTTCAGGTTTTTCTGACAGTCCGGTCGACCGCCAGCATGACCCCGGTCGACCAGAAATAACAGAATACAACTCTCTACAGACTGTCACAGTGGCGGTCGACCGCCCCTCAAATCCCGGTCGACCGGAATTCCCAGGGACCGGCCACTTGCAGGTTTCTCAGTAGCGGTCGACCGCCAGCCCCTGCCGGTCGACCGCCAGCCCCGTGCTGCCAACAATTGTTGACTTTTTCATCTTTCGAGATTAGCCACTCTCATGGGAATTGTTTAATCCCTAAGCTACCAAACTCTCCAGATTTTGTGGATCTGGTCTGGGGGAGGCCTTGGACCATTCAAGAACATATATAACTTATACAAGAGGGTTTGGCAAACTCCAATGCTCAAGGAAGATCAAAGGGAGGCTGCCAAGAGGAAGAGAAGGGATTTGACACTGTAGACGTGAACAGTGCTCCGAAAGAAGTTCTTCATCCTTCTTCATCAAGTCAAGTGAAGATCAGCCCAAGGATTCAAGCTGCATCCAAAGCATCCAACCATCCATTAAGGGGGAGCAAATCAAGATTCCTCTATTGTATTCTAAATTCTTTTTGCCTTCTTAAGCTTCATATGTGGATCTTGTAGTTGTAAAAATATTTCGGTGTGTGTGGATCTTCCTAGATCCGTGTGTGTGTGGTTGTGTGTGTCCTCCCGTGTAGCTGTGTGCATATTAAGGTGTTCTTGCATCTTCGCGGGAACTCCTCTTCCCAGTGTGGTAGTGTTGTGTGTGGTTGATCTTGTAACCTTTTACAAGATAGTGTGTGGATCCTCACAGTCCGTGAGGGGTGGACGTAGGTTGTCTTTGTGGCATCCGAACCACCTAAAAATCGTTGTCGCCGTGTGGTTTGTTCCTTTTCTTCTATCCCCATTCTGTGCTAATTGCATGTGTGATTTCCAGTTCAGTTTTTATTCTCAATAATCCTCTTATCATCGTTTAGATCTTGCATTGTTTTTTGGTCTCTGTTTACCTTGTCTCTCTTATAGCATTCTATCACATATTTTATACAAATAGAAAATAATCTTCATTAATTTTTAACACCCAATTCACCCCCCCTCTTGGGTGCCATTTAAACTCGGGACTTCAATTGGTATCAGAGCGAGGGCTCTTTCCTTCACAGATCTAACGATCTAGAGCTAGATCCGATTAAATGGCAAACAAGGGTATGATACCCGAGGGTCACTCCATCAACCGTCCTCCTTTTTTTGACGGCTCAAACTACTCTTACTGGAAAAATAGAATGCATGTTTTTCTGAGGGCGCAAGAGTACGAAGTTTGGAGAGTTGTGGACAAGGGTCCTCATAAACTCGGGGCTGATGAAGAAAAATGGACGCCCGAGGAAATTAAGAAATGCATTGCTAATTTTAATGCCATGAACATTATGCAATGTGCAATACACCCTAGTGAATTCTCTCGTGTCTCTATGTGCAGTTCAGCCAAAGAAATGTGGGACAAGCTGCGACTCATATACGAGGGAACTTCAGAGGTCAAAGAAACCAAGGCAAATCTCCTAGTCACGGACTATGAGCTATTCAAAATGAAACCTGAAGAAACCATCTCTGAAATGTTTGCAAGGTTAACAGAGATCACAAATGGTCTCAAAGGTCTCGGGAAGGAATACTCAAATTCTGAGCTTGTGAGGAAGGTGTTAAGGTCCCTACCGTCAGCTTGGCACACCAAGGCCACGGTAATTGAAGACTCAAAGAATTTGTCAACTCTCACCTTGGATGAACTCATAGGATCACTCATGACCTATGAGATAAATATAAAGAGAACAGCTGACGAAGACACCAAAAAGAAAAAGGTCATTGGACTGAAAGCTCACCAATCCGATGACGAATCTCAAGAAGGTGAATCAAGTGACGGAAGCAATGAAGAGGAAGAATTGGCGATGATAACTCGCCAAGTGAGGAAATTTCTAAGGAAGAAGAGAAACTTTCAGGGAAGCTTTAGAAAGGGGCCAAGAAGGCCCATGCAAGCCAAAGGCGAATCGAGCAAGCCAAGTAGCATCATATGCTACGAATGTAAGAAGCCTGGGCATATGAGAGGTGAATGTCCAGATCTAAAAAGGAAATTCAAGAAGGATAATTTCAAGAAACCCAAAGCCATGGTCGCCACTTGGAGCGACGAAGAAGATGAACCATCTGATGAAGAGATTCAAGAACTTGTGGAAAGCTTGTGCCTCATGGCACATGAAGATGAATCCACAGAGGTAAATTCTGACCATGAATTCATTTCCAATGAACAATGAGAATCTGAATATGAAAAGTTGTACACTAAGTACAAGAAAACCAGATCTGAAAATAAAACTCTCAAAAAGAAACTTGATGACTTGTCACGCAAAGATATCTTTACTAAATTTGAGAAACTGGAACAGGAATGGTTTGAGGCTACGGAAGAAAAAGAAAATCTACTGCAAACAATTATAGAATGTGATAAGACCAAAAAGGAACTATCATGCAAGATAACTGAAATGGAGGAAGCATGTGAAAGGATCAAAATTCAAGAACAAATTTTGAAATCCACCAATTCAGAACTCGAAAGGAGAAATGGGTCCTTGACTGAAAAAGTTGTTGAACTTCAGCTCACCTTGACTAGGTTTGTTAAGGGGAAACAAAACCTGGATAACCTACTGGGAGTTAAAGTCAACTTCCAAAAGGAAGGCTTGGGGTACACACCTAAAAACAAAAAATCCTTTGAGCATAAGATCACCACATCCTTCATTCATGAAAAGGACTATAATCATGCTTCATGTTCTGATTCTCAATCCCAACATGTTCAGCCTAAATCACACAAGAATCAAAGAACCTTTTCACATGCAAATTGCTTTCACTGTGGTAGATTTGGTCACGTGATATCCAACTGCTGGTTCAGACAAAGCTCACCTAAATATCATGTTCCATGGACCAAGAAAACATCCACAAGAAGTTGGACTAACTCCTATGGATCCAAACTTGTTTGGGTACCAAAAATAATTGCATGAGAAGTTTTTTTTCTTGCAGATATGTCTTGAAGCCAGGGGGAGCAAATGGTACTTGGATAGCGGGTGTTCAAGGCATATGACAGGGGACAAGGAATTGTTCTCTACACTGCAAGATAAGGATGGAGGGTCAGTTGTCTTTGGAGGTCAAGATAAAGGTAAAATCATTGGAACTGGCAACATTGGCAAGAATTCTGAAATCCTTATTGAAGATGTGCTTTTGGTGAAAGGTTTAAATCATAACTTGCTAAGCATTAGCCAATTGTGCGATAAGGGTTTTAAAGTTATTTTTGATGAAACTCACTGCATTATCTTAAACAAAAATTCAAATGAGATCAAATTTCTTGGAAAAAGGAATAACAATGTCTACACTGTTGATATTGATAATGCTTCTTGCGATAACTTCTGCTTGGTTGCGAACAATCATGAAAATGCATGGTTATGGCACCGAAGATTAGGTCATGCTAGTTTTGGAGTAATCTCCAAGCTGTCTAGACATGACTTGGTGAATGGACTGCCAAAATTAAAATTTGAAAGTGATAGGATATGTGAGGCTTGTACTAAAGGCAAGCAAACACGAACCTCTTTCAAAAATAAAAACATTGTCTCATCTGCTAGGCCTTTGGAACTGTTGCATCTTGATCTTTTTGGTCCCACTAGAACATCTAGCCTAGGAGGAAAATCCTACGGCTTTGTGATTGTTGATGACTTCTCCAGATTCACATGGGTGTTATTTTTAGCTAATAAAAGTGATGCTCTGATGGAGTTTCAAGTGTTTTGCAGAAAAATTCAAAATGAAAAAGGTTACCTCATCACCACCATCCAGAGTGATCATGGTGGTGAATTTGAAAATCATGATTTCAGCATCTTCTGTGAAGAGCAGGGGTATACACACAATTTTTCATCACCAAGGACGCCCCAGCAAAATGGAGTAGTGGAAAGGAAGAACAGAACATTAATAGACATGGCCCGGACCATGCTAAGTGAGAACTCCCTGCCTAAGTATTTTTGGGCTGAAGCGGTGAGTACAGCTTGCTACATCACCAACAGGGCAATGGTAAGGCCCATTCTGATGAAAACTCCTTATGAGCTCTACAAGGGTAAGAAACCCAACATCTCTTATCTTAAACCTTTTGGATGCTCCTGCTATATTTTGAATAATGGTAAGTCCAACCTGGGTAAGTTTAATGAAAAGAGTGATAAAGGAATCTTCCTAGGTTATGCACTCAACTCTAGAGCTTACCGTCTTTTTAATAAAAGGACTTTAGTTGTTGAAGAAAGTCCTCATGTTATCTTTGATGAATCCGAATCAAAACTGATAGACCAAACTTCTTCTACCTTGGATGCAGATGAAGATCCTAAGAACTCAATAAGTGTCAAGGCTAAGGATGAATCGTTGGAAGCAACCTCTAGCAACAGTGAAAAAGATGAAGATCCTATACTCGAGACTCTACAAGAACCACAAGTGCATCATCCTGATCTACCCAGCTCCTCCACCCGTCTAAAGGATCATCCAGCTGTGAACATCATAGGCTATTTGGAGGATGGGGTAAGAACTAGGTCCTCTCTAAGGCAAGTTGAAGAGGAAGACTTGATAGCCTTGCTATCACAAGAAGAACCCAAGGACTTTCGTGAAGCTCTTCAAAATGAATCCTGGATTCAGGCTATGCATGATGAACTGCACCAGTTTGAAAGAAACGAGGTGTGGACTCTCATGCCGCGTCCTAAGAACTATCCCACTATTGGAACTCGTTGGGTCTTCAGAAACAAGTTAAATGATGCGGGATTGGTGGTTAGGAATAAGGCCCGGCTTGTGGCCAAGGGATACAGCCAGGAAATGGGCATTGATTTTGATGAGTCTTTTGCACCAGTTGCCAGACTTGAAGCTGTTCGAATCTTATTGTCCTATGCTTGCTCTTTGAACTTTAAGTTATTTCAAATGGATGTTAAATCTGCATTTCTTAACGGCTATATCAAGGAGGATGTCTTTGTAGAACAGCCTCCAGGTTTTGAAGATTCCAAACATCCACAATATGTGTACAAACTCCAAAAGGCCCTATATGGACTAAAGCAAGCACCAAGGGCGTGGTATGAACGGCTTACCTCATTTTTGGTTAAAAATGGTTTCAAGAGAGGTAATGTTGACCAAACACTTTTCACCAAGAGATCAGGTAAAGACATTTTGGTGGTTCAAGTGTATGTAGATGACATCATCTTTGGGGCCACTAACAATGTCTTATGCAATGAATTTGCAAAAATCATGCAGGGAGAATTCGAGATGAGTTTAATGGGGGAGCTAACCTTCTTTCTTGGATTACAGGTGAAACAAACTTTAGAAGGAATCTTCATCAATCAAACCAAATATACTATTGAACTGTTGAAGAAATATGGGATGGCGGAAGTAAAACCCATATCAACTCCCATGGCCACCACCACAAAGCTGGATAAAGATGAAAATGGTAAAACAGTAGATCCTACACTGTTTCGAGGTATGATCGGATCGCTACTGTACCTTACAGCATGTCACCCTGACATTCAATTTAGTGTATGTCTCTGTGCCCATTTTCAGTCATGCCCCAAGGAATCTCATTTATCCGCCGTGAAACGCATTTTCAGATATCTCATTGGATCCTTAAACCTTGGCTTGTGGTTTCCTATCGGTGGTTCCTTTGATTTAATTGCTTATACTGATGCGGATTATGCTGGGTGCATTGTAGATCGTAAAAGTACAAGTGGATACTGTCAGTTTCTTGGTGGTTGCCTAGTCTCATGGGCCTCCAAGAAACAACATTCAGTAGCTCTCTCAACGGCCGAGGCTGAATATGTAGCCGCCGGAAGTTGTGGAGCCCAAGTACTTTGGATCAAAAATCAACTGCTTGATTTGGATGTTGAAATGAAAACTGTTCCAATTCTGTGTGACAATACCAGTGCGATAAATTTGTCTAAAAACCCTGTTCAGCACTCCAGGACCAAACATATAGATATTCGTCATCATTTTCTGAGGGATCATGTAGGAAAAGGGGTCTTTGAATTGAACTTCATTGACACACACAATCAGCTAGCTGACATTTTCACCAAACCTCTAAACCAGGATCAGTTTAATAAGATAAGAAGAGAACTTGGGATGTGCAAGGGTGAGAGCATACATGCATAGGTTTGCATCTAAGGTATAGGGTTGCATTTGTAGAAAATCATCTGCACCGAGGGTAGAAACCATGCATTTTGCCTCTTCTCTTTCTTATGTGTTGTTCTCACGTTGTTACTCACCTTGCATGCCTGTTTGTTACTACTTATATCCAACCCTTCTTGAATATTTCTTCTATGGCTTAATATTCCTTGCTCAAACATCTGTGGACTCAGTGTGCTGGTACTAAAGGAACTTACTAGGGAAAATCAGAACCTCCTCTCAGTTATACATCTTGCTCTTTTCACTTCCCTTGTCCTGTTTTGTGGCCCCTCTCAGGCAGTCCGTTGCCTATCCCCCAAATAAAAAAAAAGAAAATCAAAAAAAAATAAAGGGAAAAAGAAAGAAACAAAAAAAAAGGGAAATATCCATTTTTTTGGGGATTTTGGTCCTGGCGGTCGACCGCCAGGCCCGCGCCGGTCGACCGCCGGCGGCGGACCGGCCCGACTTAGGGGTCCACCGACCCTTTTTATATGGGTCCCTTTTCTTCTTTTCTCTCTCTCCTTCACTTCCACTCACTCTCTACCACCAAACCCTAACCCCCACACTCCTCATCTCCACCATCCAAGCCTCCACAACCCTCCTTCCTCCATCCGCACATTGATTCGGTCGTCCCGGCATCACTTCGGGACCTCTTCCTTATTGTCGGGTGTGCATTCGTGGAGATCTCTCTCAACTTCTTCTCTGTGGAAAAGTTCCTCCAAGCCGTAGAAGTGTCCCTTGTGCTTCATCCACGTTCCCGGGGTTGAGATCGTTTCCCCAAGAGTTTCCCGGTGGGTTTTTCAAGTTCGGAATGCCGCCAAGACGGAGTTCTCGGCGTTCTGCCCAAGGTGAAGCTAGCCGTCTACGGCCAGCAGCCCCGGCTCCTCCACCTCAGCAAGCTCCTCCTCTGCCTCGAGCACCCTTACCTCCACGTCCTATTATCGACCCTCGCTTGGTTGACTTTGATGAGGTAAATGCGCTCTTCTCGGATTTGTGCGCTCTATTTGAGGTTCAGGACGGTTGGATGGATTTTATTACCCGGTACAATAGGTATTATCCTCGGTTGGTGCAGCAGTTCTATGGCTTTTTAGCGGTGAGAAATGACCGGTTATACACCACGGTTGAGCGTGTGGAACTTCATATCACTCCGGCGTTATTTCAGGAGGCCCTAGGAGTATCCGCCATGGGTGCAGATAGGGTATTTGGTTTTGGTGAAGTTCCAGCAACATTTACTGCTATGACAGGCTGTGAATATGTACACAGTGTGAGCAATTTGATCAAGCTAAATGCAAATCATTTTCCTTCACTACAGCGAGTCCTGCACCACATGTTTACATCATTGATTTATCCCAAAGTGGGCGGTCGGGATGAGGTTACAGAGGTTCAGCGTTTTCTATTCTATCATGTTATGAACGGTATTCAAATCAATATGGGTCGGCTCATGACTGATCTGATTGGAACCTATCGTACCTACCTCCGGCGGTCTCTTCCCTATGCTTCGCAGTTGACCGGAGTCTTTATTCATGCCGGGATTAGTGTGGCAAATGAGCAGTTCATCTATGTTCGGCCAGATGATGTGTACAATAAGCATAAAATTTTCACAGATTTTGGCTACTACTTTGGTCCCGACGGCGAGCTTGTGCGGGACATTCCAGTTTATGGGGACGATGAGCTCCGTGAGGAAGATGTTGCGCCAGCGCAGCCGCCAGGCGACGGGGATGTCCCCCCATCCAGTTCCCGCTGCAGAGCAGCCTCCTCCCTCGTCCCCGTTTCACCCGGTTCTTGAGATGTCTCCTCCACCCCAGTTTCACCATGGGGAATCTTCCACTCAGGGGGCCGGACAGCGCCCTTCGGTGGATTACGAGGCTCTTGACGGGCGGCTTACCGGCTTGGAGACTCGTGTGGATAACCTCGGGGATCGTCTCTCTACCCTTGGTGACAATATGGGCACTGCGTTTGACACCCTATCCGGGCGCTTGGACACCTTCTCTACTGCTTTTGAGACTCTCTCTACTCAGATGGCCACTCTCACCACCCACATGACTTCTCTCCGCGCAGACTTCGCTGAGTCTGGCCAATCCTTTACCCTCTTGCAGCTCTCCCTTATTGGCATGCGGCGTCAGGATACGGCTCGTGATGTATCCATTGGTCATGTTCTTGATCTTCTTCACAGTCATGGCCACCAACTTAGCGCCATTTATCAGCACCTTGGCCTTCCACCTACACCTCCCGCAGATCAGTCCCCTCCTGCAGATGCTCCCTGAGACTTTGTTTTGCTTTCACCTCTAGCATGTTCTCTTTTGATCCAGTGCAGTTTGAGTCCCTCCTTCGTCTATCCCATCCCTTTTTGCTGTTGACAAAGGGGGAGAAGTAGTAAAGTAGTAGGGCAGGCTTATTATTTACTTATGTATGTCATTGTGTGGTTGTGTTGCCTTCTTGCATGTCATGTGAGGGCTGTCTGTAGTGTTAGTCTTTTGCTTAACCTTTGGTTTTAGAGTCGTGCATCCACTTGCACTAATGTATCTTGTAATGAAAACTATGATGAATTGAAAGCACTGGTGTTTGAATTCATTTGTTGGCTTTGGTGTCTCATTTCATATTCTTATTGCCTATCTAGTGATCTGTGCTACATCATGTTGATTGGTTTGTTTTGGTGAATGACATTTCTAGCACAACGTTCAATCTTTTTTTTAACATAAACCTTGGTGTGTTAGCCTAGCGTTTTGTCATCATCAAAAAGGGGGAGATTGTTGTATATCTATCTCAGTGTTTTTGATGATAACAAAACCAAGGACCCTTGGTGGCTCTCCTGTTTGGAATCCTTGACCCAAGTGTTTTTCACTCGTTTTTCAAGGCCGGATTTTCTCATGCTTTTGCTTAAGGCTTTAGCCTTCCGAATGGGCTTTCTCAGATCTCAAATGAACTTGGCATCTCCCATACATGCATCCAATTCATGTCTCGATCTTGTGGATATGGTTCTCTGGGCTAAACTCTTATTTTTCAGGTTTTTCTGACAGTCCGGTCGACCGCCAGCATGACCCCGGTCGACCAGAAATAACAGAATACAACTCTCTACAGACTGTCACAGTGGCGGTCGACCGCCCCTCAAATCCCGATCGACCGGAATTCCCAGGGACCGGCCACTTGCAGGTTTCTCAGTAGCGGTCGACCGCCAGCCCCTGCCGGTCGACCGCCAGCCCCGTGCTGCCAACAATTGTTGACTTTTTCATCTTTCGAGATTAGCCACTCTCATGGGAATTGTTTAATCCCTAAGCTACCAAACTCTCCAGATTTTGTGGATCTGGTCTGGGGGAGGCCTTGGACCATTCAAGAACATATATAACTTATACAAGAGGGTTTGGCAAACTCCAATGCTCAAGGAAGATCAAAGGGAGGCTGCCAAGAGGAAGAGAAGGGATTTGACACTGTAGACGTGAACAGTGCTCCGAAAGAAGTTCTTCATCCTTCTTCATCAAGTCAAGTGAAGATCAGCCCAAGGATTCAAGCTGCATCCAAAGCATCCAACCATCCATTAAGGGGGAGCAAATCAAGATTCCTCTATTGTGTTCTAAATTCTTTTTGCCTTCTTAAGCTTCATATGTGGATCTTGTAGTTGTAAAAATATTTCGGTGTGTGTGGATCTTCCTAGATCCGTGTGTGTGTGGTTGTGTGTGTCCTCCCATGTAGCTGTGTGCGTATTAAGGTGTTCTTGCATCTTCGCGGGAACTCCTCTTCCCAGTGTGGTAGTGTTGTGTGTGGTTGATCTTGTAATCTTTTACAAGATAGTGTGTGGATCCTCACAGTCCGTGAGGGGTGGACGTAGGTTGTCTTTGTGGCATCCGAACCACCTAAAAATCGTTGTCGCCGTGTGGTTTGTTCCTTTTCTTCTATCCCCATTCTGTGCTAATTGCATGTGTGATTTCCAGTTCAGTTTTTATTCTCAATAATCCTCTTATCATCGTTTAGATCTTGCATTGTTTTTTGGTCTCTGTTTACCTTGTCTCTCTTATAGCATTCTATCACATATTTTATACAAATAGAAAATAATCTTCATTAATTTTTAACACCCAATTCACCCCCCTCTTGGGTGCCATTTAAACTCGGGACTTCAGGGATGAGGTGGTTGGAGGGTGGAGTGGGGATTGGAGGGATCTCCTTGGGACTAGGGGGTGGAGTAAAGAGGGCTATGGGGAAGGGAATTGGGTAGGTGGTAGTTGGAGGGTGGAGTAGTGATTGGGGGAGCTACCTTGGGGGCTGGGGTGGAGTTATTGGGGTGGTGGGTGGTTGGGAGGGTTATTGAATGAGGGAAGGGGGGAAGAGAGAGAGGGGGGCGCCCTCCTCCTTGTAGAGAGAGAGAGAAGAGAGAGAAGTGAGAATGAGAGAGAAGGGGAATCCATCCCAATAGAGACAGAGAGAGAGAGAAGTGGAGAATCCTCTCCAATAACACACTAGTTTACTCAATTTTTTTGATTGATCATAAAGGGTTGTTACAAATGAGAGGATTGGGGGCCTATTTATAGGCTTACATAATTCCTAAGACCAAAATGACCTTGACAAATAAGTAAATGACCAATAACTCCAAGAGAGGGGCGCCCTTGGGCCTAGCCCACTAGTTGGGCCCAATTGACTAACAAACTGACCCATTAACCTATCAACTGACTCAAATAAAGAAAGATTACACATACAAGACCCAAATGAAATAAAAATTACATGCTATGACTCAAGATTAATTGCCGAAAATGATGACGTGCTGATGTCAAGCAACAAGAGTATCCAAAAAAGTGAAGTGGCTGGGGATGTCCCCATCATACCCCCGGGGTGGGGAAAACTCGACCCCGTCGAGTATGGGTCCACCAGGGAAGTAGTACACCAAATGCAGCTCCAGGCGCACCACGATCTCCAAACTCAAACCGCGTCCATAGCCGGGGAATGGCGCTTCAGCTTTTCAAAGTGGCTTCGACACACTCTCATGCTGACGATGAGATCTTGCTTGCCTAGTACTGCCGTTGTGTGCTCACGTCGGGCTCTCAGGCTAATTTGTGGTGGCACTCCGAGGGTGTCTCTCGCAAGGATAAGTGTAAGCTCAAGGCACTCACTAGGATCCACCGCGGTGCCCTTAGAGGGTGCCGGATCTGCCACGTGGGAAGTGGGGTGAATCCCAAAACCCATAGGTAAGTCCAACCCATAAGCCGGGTTGCCAAAGCCACTCAGAACTTGGCAAGGTCCAAGTCCTCGTGCCCTCAAATTGGAGGTGACCCTAGGGTAGAACCACTCCAAAGTCATCATCGCCAAGTTGCCAACTTGGAATTTCAAGTGGCGCTCACGAGTTTTTGCCCGCTTCTTGTGAATCTCACCGCTTGTTGCTTGATACTTACTTAGATGCCTATGCCATGCACAATGATGCGGTGGGTGTGTGAAAATGTGTTTGGATAAAGGTGGACCAGGACATCCATAGATGGACCTATAATGCCATGATGTCATATGGATATTGATGAGCCTTGGTGGGCCGGGGCAATCAAATGTGGCCCTATCATGCATGGACTTCCTAACAAAGGTTGGAGGATCGGGGCATTCGTAGGTGATTCGGTCATGCATGGGGGTGACAAATGTCGGGGGACCCGGACATCCAAGAATGTACCTATCATGCATAAGACTCATGATGAATAAAGGAGGGCCATTACATCCGAATATAGACCATTCATGCTTCCTACTTGACATGTGGGTGATATGAATAAATGGACCCGACTTTCTGTTCATGCCAAGTGGTGGGTTGTGCCAAGACTTATGCACTCCTATCCTAGAGATGACCTCCATGTGCATGGGTGTGGGGTGGCCCTTGAGCTTCCATGTGAAAGGGTCGAAAGGATCTAGGAAGGTGGGCATTATGGAGTGGGGCTCTTCCTTGCTTCCTAGGCATATGTTGCCTACGGCGATGGTTCCCTTTGTGTGGCCCGAGTCTTGGAAGAGGTGAACTTGGTCCCACATGGTTGGTTGGGGTAGGTAAAGGTGAGTTGTGGGTAAGGTGGGTGGGTCACATGGGTAACTAGGCTCCCATTGGAAGGGATCAAACGGGTCATGGACTGGGCTTCCTAGAGGAAGAAAGTCTATGCCCGCATGGTCTACGCATGGTGGGTCATCCTCCCCCAAGGTAATTGGAGCAAGGTCGTTAGTGGGCCAGTCGATCAAGGTACTTGGGATCTTAATGGAAGCGTAGTGGACCATGATGGGTTCTTCATCCATAGGGAGAATGAGAAGGAGGTCACTAGTGTAGCAACCAATGGTGAAGACCGAGGTGATAGAACCATCACATGGGTGGATGAGACTAAGGCTTCTTGGGTGGGCCGTTCCTAAGGTCAATAAGCAAGTCAACTTTAGTTGCCATTCTAAACCCTTGAGGAGATCATCCCAACCCTCTACCTCGTAGTAGGATTGGATCGTTATGTGAGGGCCACAATTTGGGATTGATGTCTCATGGGTGAGAGGTGTGGGAGTGAACTAAAGATGGTGGGGCCTTGCTTGAGCCATTGGAGTATGTACTCATTCACGGTGAAGGTGTGTGGCTCTTGAGGATTCGGACTAGGAGAGGTGGGTGGAAGTGGAGGTTCTTGGATTTCCTTTATGGTAGGTTGTTGATCGGGACTAGCATCCATTTCCATGTGGATGGGTGTGTGGGTTTCAACTCCTAAGGACAATGGGTTGGGTAGGTCTAATGCGGGGGAATTGATGATAGCCGGAGCATGGTGCACCCGAGGTGGTGAAAAGGCATGGGCTTGGGTTGGGATTGGTAAGGGAAGTAGTGGAGGTCTAGGTTGTGGTTGGGTTGGGGTAGGAAGAGGAAGATGGGTGGGTTGAGGGGTTTTGGAAAGATTGTTCTTGGGAGGAGTGTCCTTGTTGGGGAACGATGGAGGGGTAATGGTGGCCGGGTGGGAGATGTTTCAACCACTAGGGACATGGGAAAATGCTTGTGGGGCATTGCCCGGCGATGTGCCCCAATTGGTGGCACCTATAACATTCCGGCTCGCACTTACCCGAGGTTAATTCACTCACTTCTATCTCTATTGGGCTCTTTCCCTTTTGAGAAGGGGAGAGGTGAGGGGTGGTCAAAGGGGCTTGGGTAATGTGGGTTGTGGAATGGGGTTTTGGTTGCATTGTGGGCCATTGGGGAGTGGAGTCTTGGGTTGGTCAGGTGGGGATGGTAGGGTTGAAATGCTCCTTGGGCTTTGGTGATCCGGGTAGGAGGGGAAAACATATCTAGTCCTAAGTTGATCCTTCATGTCCTCCCATGTGGTGAGGGGAGCTTCCCTTCTAGTTATCCTTAAGTCTTCAATTTTTAACCAATGAGTTTGAGCCCTTTTGGTTAGTTGCATTTTGGCACATTGAACCTTCCTATCCTCAGACATGGGATTCCTCTCAAAGTAATGATCCATTGATGCCTCCCAATCTAAATAGTCATTAAGATGAGTTCCATCAAAAGTGGGAGGTGGGGGACATGTCCTTCTATCATCCGTCCTTGGGGCGGGCCCATTTTCTCGAAGTTGGTTGAGTCGACCCGATATGTTATCAAGCCGCTCATTGGCATAGGTCAAGGCCTTCATGAGGTAGTTGACATGGCCAGGGAGGTTATGTGTGTTAGTGGTAGGCATCCATTGGTGGTTTGGACTTATGGAGAGGGCCGATTGGTAAGGTCGGTATGAGGTGGCCATACTAGTGGACAAAAGTGATGCACTGGAAGACTCTAAATGCATATGCGCGTCCTAGGACCAACTTGATAGAGATAAGTTGTGAACTTGCTGTGATACCACTTGATGTGAAACAAAAATCCGAGGCCGAAATTTTCTCTTCTTTCCATTTTACAAAGTCTCCAAGCTTGTGACTTTATTCTTTTTCCAAAATATTTTTTCATCATTTTTTTCACCCTTTTCTTTTCTTTTCTTCCAAGTCTTTTTCCATTGGTACTGTAGTGTCCACGACCTTCTGAGGAGCAGTTCCAATGGAACTGGCAATGTAGGACCACGGGCCTTCACGAATCTCAATTATCATGTCTTCCCTTTTCACTGCTCTAGGAGTTTCAGCTCCTCTTCTCCAAAACCCTTCACCTATCCTAATTCGTACAACAAAACATTCTCTTCCAGCATGGTCCAGAACAGTACGAGATAGCCAACGGCCCTCCTGTGGATGGTAATTATTCATTCTAAGTATCACATCTGATATCATAGCACCCTTGCCATCAGTAACCCTGTCAGGGACGCACTTTAGAAGGTATGGAGCCTGAACTAGAGGAGTAATCGATACCAAGGCCATTACTTGCATCTCCAAATGTTTTGTTAGGATGAGAGATTGTATACATAGCAGATCATCTCACATGAAGACTAGAGATTTGACCAATTTGCTATTTCCTAAACAACTGCTTTGTCGTTTACAAAGTTCTATAATCACACCCCTTGACCCAAGTTCACAAAAAAAGGATGCCATGTACTCTGCCATGACACAGATGATAAGCCAGATATGCTCCTGTCATGTTTCATCTCTTTATGATATCTCACAGTTCGGAAGCGTAGGAACATCTTCACAAGAGAGAGAATTGGATTGAGAGAGAAAGAGGAAGAGAGAGATGGTAAGTGTAGAGAGAGAAAAGAGAGGATGAGAGGGATGACGAGAGAGAAGGTGATGAGAGAGGAGGTGCCCATGGCCATACACCAGACGTGGGGAGAGGGAAACCCGTCGGGGCGGTCGGGTGAGCTGCGGCGGGACGATTGGCATGAAGGCGTTGGTGGCTGTGGTAGCTGGGTCGCGCGATGACGACGGCAGTTGATGGATGCTTCACAGGCGGTGCCGTCCCTGTCGGAGAGAAGGTCGGGTTCCGCATGGCGCTGTCGGAGTGCTCGGTGGTGAGCTTGTGGGCATGGGCACAGAGACAGCGATGGCGACAGCAGCTAGTTTTGTTGGTAACGGGCATCTGGTTCTGCATGGTGGAGCCATGGACGTGGGCAGTGGTCGTCGCCGACATGCTCGCGTGCTGCGGAGGGGTGACCGCGGTGGTGACGCCGCTGTTGGTCGTTGCCGGGGATGTCGCGATGTTGTTGGCCAGCCCGATCATCACTGCTGGAGTGCAGCGCTGCCAACACTTGTAAGGGGTTTGCAGAGCTAACGGTGGTAGCTAGTTTGTCGGTGAAGGGGTTTGGCTCTGCATGGCGGTGCTACGGACGAGGGTGGTGGACATGGCGGGCTCGCAACAGTCTGGCGGGGAGTGGCTAGCTTCTCTGACGGTGAAGGGCATGGCGCAAGGAGTGTGTATGAACTGTAGAGGAGGCCGTGGGATGGAGGTAGGAGAGGGGGAAAAGGAGTGGGGCTTCATGGGTTTGGGCTACACGGTGTAGGGCCGGAGGCCCTGTTTGGCGTCCACATGGTGGGGTTGGAAGGGTTGGTCCTCGGGTAAGGCTGGGGGTGCATGCCGATGGGGGGGTGAGTTCGCAGGTGGGCAGAAGAGAGAAGGGAGTGGGGGGGAAGAGAGTACCGTCCGAGGATGCAGGAGGGGATGCCGTGGTATAGGCTAGAGAGAGAGGGAGAGAGTGTAGAGGTGGCAGAAGAAGCGAGAGTGTGGGGAAGGGTAGCAGAGGGGGAAGGAGAGAAGGGTAGAGAAGGGAGGGCTGCGCACTGGCTTGGGAAAGAGGAGAGAGAAGAAATAATCCAGGAGAATCCACTCCTAGAGAGAGAGAGAGAGAGAGAGAGAGAGAGAAGAAATAAACCTAGGAGAATCCACTCCTAGAGAGAGAAAATATTGGAGAATCCACTCCAAAGAGAGAGAGGTAGAAGGGGGGTAAGGGCCTCACGTTGGAGGTAGTTTTCCAAATATTTTTGATTCAACTTCATTACTTTAAAAGAGAGGTTACATGACACTTATATAGACTCCACAAAGAGGACCAAAAGACAACTCACCTAACACCGAACACCTATTTCTACTCATCATAACTCTCTTGGGAATACTAAAAGACAAAAAAATAGGACTCTTACATGATTATTGTGGACATAATTACTATAAACATAAAACATGACCCATTAGGCCCATACATGTGGCCCAATTAACATGAGACAATATCTATTTGATAATTTTGTTGAAGCCACATGCCGATCCCGTCAAGTTCAACAACGAATCTAGCTTGAATCTCGAACCGATGATCTCGTCAGAATACATCCCGGCCTCGGGGTCCATGAAGCAACATATATCGGGGGGGGGGGCATCTGAAGCAGAACAAGCAACACTCCCCGGCTTAGGGGAGCATATGAAGAAAAGAATTACACCCCGCCCTGGGGGCATATGAAGCAACATACACCCCGCCTGGGGGCATAGAAGCCATAGAGGAGACTCCCCAGCTCAGGGGCATCAGAAGAAGAAGCATGCCCCACCTGGGGGCATAGAAGCCATAAAGAACATACGCCGCCCGGGGCACAGAAGCAAGGAGGCAGGATCCGCCCCGCCATGGGGGCACACAAAGAGAGAAACCACACCCCGCCATGGAACTAATGTGTAGGCGCTAGAGTGATCCTCAAGTGTCACCAGAAAAACCTGCATATCCCTATGGTTAGGGCTCTTTGTTCACACATTTGCACTGTCATGCCACAAAGAATTGTCTCGGGTGAAATGCGTGAATTTAGGCTATGCGTGTAAGACATGCGATATCCTCTTGACGGGTGCGCCACCCCTCAATTGTGCCTCGCGGCCCGCATCGCATCTACGAATTATGGACGATGTCCCTATCCTATCCCCCTATAGAGGGAGCTGCCTTACTTATATCTATGTTATGCCTGCTAATGAATGCTTGCATGCTTTTAAAAAAAGAATAGAAAAAATGATGACAACAAAAATAAATTAAAATAATAAAAAATAATAAAATAACAAGAATGTGAGTATGCAATAAACTCAATTTCGGCCATCGAAGCCTACTTTCCTAGCTTCAGCTCGTAGAGCCCAATCTTGGCCCCCCATGGCCTACTTCTTGCCCTCGCGGCCCGTTATTCTCCCCACTCCGGCTTCTATAGTCTGCTTCCCCGATTTGGGCTTTCACATCTTGCGCCCCAATTTTGGCTTCTGCAGCCCGCCTCCCCGATTTCAGCCTTCGCGGCCTACTTCCGTAACACCAACTCCGGCCCTTGCGGCCCACTTTCCCGAGTTCGGGTTTCACAGCCGGTACCCCCGTCGCATCAAAGAACAAAAAACCCTTTTACCCTGGCCCGAGCCTATCGATCGGGTAAGGAATCAACCCTCTTTCTTCGCACCAACACTAGCCCGTGTCAATGACTTGACCACCTCTCCGTCCCCTCGGGTGACGAACATTTCTTTTGAATCAACAAACTCTTCTCTCCGTCCCTTCGGGTGACGAACATCCCTTTTGCATCAATAAACCCTTCTCTCTGCCCTCGTGGCTCGCCTTTCGCAACTTAGGCTCTTGAAGCCCGCTTCCAGCCTTGGCTGTTTTGGCCTCACTTATCGGCCCCTGAGCCGACAGCTATTCACTTATCGGCCCCTGAGCCGACATCTTTTAATTATCGGCCCCTGAGCCGACATCTTTTAATCATCGGCCTTCGGGTCGACATATTTTCAATTATTGGCTCTCACGTCAACAGCTTTCAATTATCGACCACTGTGTCGACAGCTCTTATATCATTGGCCTCCACGCCAGCAGCCACCCGGAGTTCTTCAAAAAAAAAGAGAAAAAAGAAGGGAAGAAGAGAAGAAGAGGGAAAGAGAGAAAAAAACACAACAAAAAGAGAGAAGAGAAAAAAAAGATAGCAAAAAAGAGAAGAGAAGAAAAAGAAGAGAAGAAGAGAAAAGAGAGAAGAAAAGAAAGAAAAGAGACAAAGAGACCAACAAACCATGTCAGCTCCCGGCGCCCTGTCGGCACTGACGAAGAGACAAAGAGACCAACAAACCATGTCAGCTCCCGACACCCTGTCGGCACTGACGAAGAGACGAAGAGACCAACATACCATGTCAGCTCCCGACACCTTGTCGGCACTGACGAAGAGACGAAGAGACCAACATACCATGTCAGCTCCTGGCACCCTGTCGGCACCGACGAAGGGACGAAGAGACCAACATAAAATGTCAGCTCTCAGCACCCTGTAGGCAATGACGAAGAGACAAAGAGACCAACATGCCATGTCAGCTCCCGGCACCGTGTCGGCACTAACAAAGAGAAGAAGAGACCAACATGCTACGTCAGTCCCCGGCACCCTGTCGGCACTGACGAAGAGACAAAGAGACCCACATGCTACGCCAGCTCCAGACACCCTGTCGGCACTGACAAACAGAAGAAGAGATAAACAAACCATGTCAACGCCCGGCACTCTGTCGGCACTGACGAAGAGAAGAAAAGACAAATAAACCATGGCAGCTCCCGACATCCTATCGGCACTGATGAAGAAGAGAAGAGACAAGCATGCCATGTCAGCTCCAAACACCCCGTCGGTGTCGACGAAGAGAAAAGAGACAAGTACACCCACGGGCACCGCCCGGCTCATCCTTCGCATGCGCTACCCGTGGGTGGGGGGCATTTGTGGACATGCAAAATTGCACGCCCGTATGTCCCAACTAGTCTAGCATCAACAATAACCCCAAACTGAAGAAACCGCCTGGAAGAGGGGCCATCCGGACTCCCCGAACACACACACACTGCCGTGAAGCTGTCTCCGGAATCACGACAGTGAAGAGAAATCAACCACCGAGAGCCCCACAATCCATGGGCCTCGAAGAAAATCAAATGGTCCACAACTCGTGCTCACAACGGGCTCAGAACTGCCCATTTAGCCCTTCAGCGGCACGCCCTCAAGGCCCTTCAGCGGCACGCCCTCAAGGCCCTTCAGCGGCACGCCCTGGCAGCCTTCAGCTGCACACCCTTGTGCCCCCTACAGCGGCATGCCCTTGGCAGCCTCCAGCTGCACACCCTTGTGCCCCCTTCAGCGGCACGCCCCTCAGGCCCTTCAGCGGCACGCCCCTGGCAGCCTTCAGTGGCACACCCTTGTGCCCCATTCAGCGGCACGCCCTTTCAGCCCTTCAGCGGCACGCCTTGACAGCCTTCAGCGGCACGCCCCTGGCAGCCTTCAGCGGCACACCCTTGTGCCCCCTTCAGCGGCACGCCCTTCAGGCCCTTCAGCGGCATGCCCCTGGCAGCCTTCAGCGGCACACCCTTGTGCCCCCTCCAACGGCACGCCCCTGATGCCCCTTCAGCGGCACGCCCCAATGGCCTTCAGCAGCACGCCCTCAGGCCCCTTCAGCGGCACGCTTGCCGTGTCTTCCAGCGGCACGCCCTTTTGGCCCTCTCAGCGACACGCTTGTTTAGCCCGCCAGCGGCACGCTGTCCAGGCTCTTCAACGGCACGTTCCGACAGACGAAATCTTACGCCCATGCCCTAGGGATTCTTGGCGCGCAGTGGGCTTGCTGAGGTGTCGCCCGGGGAGAGGGCCACGCTGCCTACTCCTTCTGCCACCCAGGACAAGGGAGTCAACTCCCATTAAATGCCCGCCGGACGCTTCCCGCCTTCGGACGCTCCCGCCACCGGGGTATAAAAACCCCTCTTCTTCGGAGCACAAAAAAAAAGGAGTAAGAGGAGGAGGACACAGACACACACGCAGAAGAGGAGAAGAGAAAGAGAAGAAGAGAAGAGGAAGGAGAAGAGAAGAAGAGGGAAGAGAGGAAGAGAGGGGAGAGGCCTCGCCGCTCCGCCCACCGCCACCGTCTATGCGAAGAGGGAACAAAAGAGAAGGAGAAGAAGAGAAGAGGAAGAGGGGAGTCCATGCTCCATTTTCCCCCCACTGTATTTCTTTTTCTTCTTTCTTTTCCTTCACTTCCCTTTTTGTCGTCATTGCAATGTATTAGCCCCTTCGGGGCATTCCTCTTATGAGAATAGAGAGAAAATGCTTGCAAATATTTTCTTAGAAGTTTTTCTAAGGCATTTCTTCCGTGTTTGCATCCTTCGGAGTTTCACGCCCCTTTCTTTTCTTCCCTTCTTTAGGGTTCACCTCCTGCTGAGCGTTTTCTCCTTCGTTCACCCCCAGCCGTACCTCCAACGACACACCCTAATTGTGCCTCCAACGGCACACCCAGTTGTGCCTCCAGCGGCACACCCTAACTGTGCCTCCAACGGCACACCCAGTTGTGCCTCCAGCGGCACACCCTGATTGTGCCTCCAACGGCACACCCTCACCCCAACTGTGCCTCCAGCGGCACCCCTCAGGCCACTCTTCGCAGACACACCCCCAACCTCTTTAGCCCGGTACATTTCCAAGCCGCCCCTAGAGGGGTCCCTTGTCCATCGTTCCCTCCGAGTTTTCCGAAGTTTTATTAAGGTGTTGCCGCTCTCGGGCGCTCACCTCCAGTTGTCGGGTTCCGCCAGTCCTTGTGGGCGCGTTCCCTGTATCTCCCTTATGCTCAGGTGAAGGGGAGATGTTTCCAAATTTTTGTTAGAAACGATAACATATTAAAAGGACAAAAGGAAGCAACAAACAAATGGAACAGCAACACGTTGAAAAGGCAAAAAAGAAAGCAACAAACAAATGAAAAGAACAACGGAAAAGCGCTTTAATCAAAATAATGGAACCGTACGGGACCCAGAGGTTTGGGCTACTGAACGTGGCCCCGGACTTAACCACTCAATGAAGAATTGAGAACCTGGTCACCCAGAACTCCTCCATCTGAACTTCATATGCCAAAAGGGGCCCCTTTTCAGCCCTCACACCAGCCCATCCTTCTCCCTTGGCCTTCAACGGCACACTCTCCACCAGCCTCCAGCGGCACACTCCCTTGGCCTTCTACGGCACACTCTCCACCAGCCTCCAGCAGCACACTCCCTTGGCCTTCAACGGCACACTCTCCACCAGCCTCCAGCGGTACACTCTCCGCCAGCCTTCAACGGCACACTCTCCACCAGCCTCCAGCGGCACACTCCCTTGGCCTTCAATGGCACACTCTCCAGCCTTCATCAGGCACCCTTGAGATGCAATTGTGTAATAAAAAAAATAGTATAGTAATAGTAAGTACTAATAAAAAAAATATGAAAGAATGATGATGAAAATAAATAAATAAAAGGAAAAAGAAAAGGATATAACGCACAGGTAATAAAAAAAGAATTAATGAGCAACATAGAAAATAAATAAATAGATAAATAATAATAAAAGCTCAAACAATAATAAAACGATGAGACCCGCTCCGCAGCCTCGTTCTCCTCAAAGACCTGGTGTAAAGGGAACACTAACGCTGCCCCTCCAAGTCGGGTTTGGATCTTGGGAGCCATCCCAATATGGCCGTAACCCGACTTCGCCGTGGGCCGATAGTTCATCAAATCAGACTCATTCCCATTGGGATTTGTCTCCGCTCTTCCATTGAAATTGTCGCAAACTTGACATACATTTGTACGGTGTTGTTTCTATCTACATTGTACCTTCAATATGGACCTTTGTCCGAATATCAAGTGGTCCGTGAGTGACCGACAAAATCGGAATAGAACGAGGTGGCTCCCATCATCCCTGGACTCTTTGCATGGGAATATCAATAAGGCCTCCGTGGGCCACGCTTAGACCTCGGGTCCGTCCCGATCATGGTCATCGTCCGACCCATATCCCCGGCCTACAGCCCGCTCCCTTTGAACACATTTTCGGTTTTGGAATCTAGTCCCGGGACTCTTCCCCGTTGCCCTCCGGCACCGGAAACATTAATGATGACCACGCAAGCCCCGTTTGGACCGCGGAGGCGCCCCCGGTATGGTCCTGACTTGATCTCGCACCGGGCCAATAAACTCACTAGTTTCCTGCTACGCTAACCGAAATTTAACCGAATGTTTTCAATATCTCGGAATAATATATTTGCCGTATCCCGGCATACATATGTTCCAGGTCCTCCCGCGACGATTATGATATTCTCAAGCCGGACACCCGTCCTAATATTAAACGGTCTCCCGAACGACCGATACGTTTCGAACGTTCGCTCCCCAAGACATAGGGCTTTCCAGCTGGTCCAAGGGATATTCCCCCGTTGCCCCTTGGCACCGAAAATATTAATGACGCTCATGCAAGCTTGACTTCGACCGCGGGGGGCCCACCGCAGTATGGTCGCAGCTTGATCTTGCACCGGGCCAACAGACTTACTGGTTTCTGACCGCTCTAACCGAGATTTAGCCGAACATTTTTCATTCTTCTGAACAATAAATTTGTCGTACCTCGGCATACATGTGTTCCGGTTTTTCCGCGACAATCATGATTTTCTCGAGACGGACATTCGTCCGAACATTAAATGGTCAGCACATGACCGATATGATCCCGAATGGTTTTCTTCTCGCCCTCGCGCGATGATTTCAATACTTCCTAATAGGCCTTTCCATGTAATTAATTTCCTGGCCATGAGGCCCTGATTCTCGGTGATTAATCAAGGGTGTTCCCTCGTATGGGGGATTTAAATGACGTCGTGACCTTTATGGCGCGGCGGGTTTTGGTCCCGACACGAACCACACAATCGTCTGACCGAAGTCAGATCGAGCGCACCATGGGCTCTTCGGAGCCCGCATAAATTGTCACTTTGCGACTGGCACGCCCACGCACTCAATAAACCAATAAAAGAATGCCCCAACGAGTGTTCGAAAAGTGCGTCCACACCTGTTCCTGGTAATGGTACTCTGCTCATCCAGTATTGTCTCCACTTGCTCACGTCGGCCTCTCAAGCTAGGAGGTAGAGTCACACCCTAGGTGTCTCTCTCAAGAGAGGGTAAGGGCTCAAGCTCCTCACTAGGTTCCACCGCGGGGCCCTTGTAGGGTACCAGGTCTGCCACGTTGAAGGTAGGGTGTACCCCAAAACCCTCAGGTGGGTCCAGCTCATAAGCGTTACTACCTAGTCGTCTCATAATTCGAAAGGGTCCTGACCCTCGTGCCCTCAACTTGGAGGCAGGCCCCGGAAGGAGCCGCTCCATCCTCACCATCACCGAGTCTCCCACTTGGAACTCGCAGTGGTGCCGGTGAGCATCTGCCTGTCTTTTGTAAGCTTCGTTGCTCTTCCCTATATGCTTGCGGATGTCATCATGTAACTCTTTGATATGCTGTGCAAAGGACTCAGCTGAGACTGACACCCTAGCGTGTGGGGGAAGGGAAATAAGATCCGAGGGTTTTCTAGGCCTATAACCATGTACTACCTCAAATGGACTCTTGCCTAGGGACCTATTGACGGAATCATTGTAGGCAAACTCGGCCTGAGATAAGAGGAGATCCCAATTCCCAGGGTGGTCCCCTACTAGACAACAGAGCAAGTTCCCTAGGCTTCGGTTGATGACCTCAGTCTGGCCATCTGTTTGAGGATGATAAGCGGTGGAGAATTTGAGGAGGGTGCCCATCAAATGCCAGAGAGTTTTCCAAAAGTAACTGGTGAATTTCACATCTCGGTCGGACACAATGGTTTTAGGTAGTCCATGGAGTCGGACCACCTCATCAAAGAATAATCGGGAGATCCTAGAAGCATCCGAAGTCTTGCCACATGGGATGAAGTGGGCCATCCTAGAGAATCTATCAACAACGACAAAGATGAAATCATGTTTGCGTAAGGTCCTAGGTAGGCCCAGGATAAAGTCCATGCTCAAATCCTCCCAAGGTCGGTCTGGGATGGGTAGGGGTGTGTAAAGCCCAGTGTTTTGCCTCACTTGCTTGGCGGAGGCACAAATGCGACATTGTCCCACAATGTGGGCCACATCCTTCTTGAGACTGGGCCAATGGAATTGCCTCTCAACTAGCTATATGGTCTTTTGGACCCCAAAGTGACCAGCTAGGCCACCACTGTGTAACTCCCAAACTAAGAAGTCCCGAAGTGAAGTCCGGGGTATGCATAGCCTAGCTCCCTTGAAAAGATACCCCTCTTGGAGTATGAATCCCTCATGTTCCTTGTGGGGCTGAGTGGAGAGGGTGTTGTAGTGAGTCCCAAAGTCGAGGCAATTTGGGTATTCCCCTTTGATTCTCTCAAACCCGGTGACTTCCACCTGGATAGTGGAAAGTAAGGCTACCCGCCTACTAAGCGCATCGGCGGCACGATTCTCACTACCCATCTTGTACTTGAGGACAAAGGTATAGGCTTGAATGTATTCTACCCAACAGGCATGGCGGGCATTGAGCTTTTGTTGGGTGTTAAGGTACTTCAAGGCCTCGTGGTCCAAGAAGATCACAAACTCCTTGGGTAGGAGATAGTGCCTCCAATGCCGAAGGGATTGAACCACAGCGTAAAGCTCTTTGTCATATGTGGAGTATCTAGTCCTAGCCTCACATAGTTTCTCACTAAAATAGGCTACTGGGTGACTCTCCTGGCTAAGAATGCCTCCAATCCCTACCCCGGATGCATCACAAGTGACCTCGAAGACCTTTGAGAAGTCGGGTAGGCATAAGACCGGGGCTTGGGTCATCTTTTCTTTTAGCTCTAGGAATGCTTTGGAGGCTGCCCTAGTCCACATAAAAGTGCCCTTCTTGGGGCAATACGAGATAGGAGCGGTGATAGTGCTAAACCCACGCATGAATCTCTTATAGAAAGTGGTTAGCCTGTGAAAGCTTCGGGCCTCATGGAGGGTCTTGGGTTCGGGCCACTCAAGAATGGCTTGGACCTTCTCGGGGTCCATGGATACCCCTTGGGATGAGACGATAAATCTTAGGAAGGCTAGTTGATTGGTCAAGAAATGACATGATGCGGGACGGACACGGGAGACCGACTCTAAGTGATATGGACCAGGGACTCTAAATGCGGATGCGACCAGTAACACACAAATTGGAGAGAGTTCGGCCCGACACTAGGAGTTCCTTTGGGCTATACGTCGCTAACAGAAACGCAAGCTCACTCGTCATCCCAAGCGAGGGAAACGCGGATCGTGCGCGGTTGAAGAACCGGCAGAGTTAAGGGTAGTCCGACTCAACTTTCGTGCTCGGATCGAGCCACGGGATGCGTCACTCTCACACTCACAGCGGTGACATGGACTCACGGGCTAGTTCCTATCACACTCGGCAGCGGCCTAAGATCATATACTAAACTAGCAAATGAATGCCAAGAAGTTACGATCGTTACCTCCACGCTCCCGGCGTGGGGAAGACAACCCCGGCCAATCACGGACTCCCGGTTAAACACTTTTAAAGCAGTACAATAATTTTGACCCACTCCACGCAGGGAGGTAACAGGTCACATGTGGGGTCCGGGAGTCACGACAATCGGGTTGACGGGCAGCATTTTGATGTCGTCCCGGCGGTGCCGAACCTGCGTTTTGGTGCTGTCCGGATGGCGCGATCTACGGGCCCGTGGGGCCCACGAGCCGCTCTGTCCTCCGGATCTGATGGGGTTGGTCTCGCTGTGATGGCGACCCCTGGTGGCACGTCTCCCGGGATGGCGGTCGGCCGAAAACACCGGCCGGAGGCCGATCGGCTCCGATCACCAAGTGTTGGGGTTGCTGCCCACGGACTGATGCTTCTATTTTTCAGCGCGCGCTCCGGCGAGATCGTCTATTGCGATCAATCCTGATGTCAGATCGAAGCACATGAGGTACCGTTGGAAAGCTCTTTCGAAGTCCTTCAATCTAGGACCAGAGAGATGAACTGGATCTGCACGGATCTGGCCTTTGTTGATTTTTGAAGTTTCTGTTAGACAGTTCCCGAAATCTCAGAACAACAGAGTAGTTTCCTGAGAACTGCCATTGACCACAAGGTAGACCTTCGATTCAGATCTTGATCTCTTCATAGAAGTTGTAGAGGGGAGAGAGAGGAAAACGCCACTATTTTTTGTGAAGGGTTTTGTTGAGGTTTGGATGGGGAAAGGTATTTTAGACTGGCAGGTGGTCGGATCTGGACTGAGGCAGACAGAACTGTAGATAGATCTGAAAGTGAATTTTGGAAAATAGATGGAGGCCTTTAGAAATTCCACGCAAAATTGGAGATGGAGAGAAAGGTAGACATAACTTCCAGTAAATTTGAGAGCTCCTGGAAAAATAAAAGAGTGGTCAGAATATTGGAAACGCAGGCTGACTATCCCAGAGAACAGAAAGCTGACAGATCTGAGGGGGAGGGGAAAACGAAAATGGAAAAATATGAAATGGAAACTAGAAGGCCAACCAATTTTTTTGGAAAGTGGGAGACACCTCTGGAAAACACCCTGAAATTTTGGGCTCCAGAAGATCTCGGGATGGAGCGCAGAAATTCATGGATGGAGCCTCTATCCTGGGTGGACAGAACACCGGCGGCAACCGTGGTGGTGCGATGGCGGCACGATGGCGGTGGCGGCGATCACCGGAACTGATACATGAGGCTTCCCACCTCAGAAGGCAACCTTCCTAGCTGCAAGAAGAAGAGAGGGGAGAGGGAGAAGGGGGCGGCCCTTGCTGCTCCAACAAAATTCTTCCAATTCAAATGCATTAATTCTTCATAAATGGGAAATACAAGGCATTTATATGAAATGCCAAAAGACTCAAATTACCCCTAGATCTAGAGTTTGGGGGAATAAAAAAAGGAGTAGAACTAATTACTTCTACATACATTTTACAAAAATAAAATTGGGTGACAATGAGAGGGGGGCGCCCCCTTGACTATGTGGGTAAGGTTGGTGGCCAACCTTGACATTTAAGTCCACTTGTCCCCCACTTGGCCCACTCTTCTAGAAGCCCGCAATTGGAATGTTGACTGACCCCACATGGGCCCTAGGGGTGAGGTGGATCAATGGGAGGAGGGGTGGGGGCCCGTGGGACCTGGGTGGTCCCATTTTACATATAAACCCTTATTACAATCCAATATTACAAACCGAATAAAGCTAAATAACGCACATGACACACAAATAAAGTCCAAATAAATGTGATAAAGGCCGAGACTCAAGGGGGAGTCTCTAGACTGTCTCCGAGCCAGATGGACGCCGAAGTGGCTCGGGTGGTGCTCCGTGTACGGTACCGGTGGCTCGCCGACTCGTGTCGCTCGTGTGTTCTAGTGTCCGCACCAATTCTCCCCGGGTGGGAGAAACTCGACCCTGTCGAGTAAGGGTCTGCATCACTGTGGTACCACTCCAGTAGGTCCGGATCAATCCGCTGCAACTATCCATGGGTGATCCACGTATCCTCGGTGGCGGGCCGTCCTCTCCATCGCACTAGGTAGCGCGGGTAGGATCCACTCCTGGTAACTGTCACCTGCTCATCCAGCATATGATCTATATGCTCTCACTGCCGTGGAAAAGGGGCTGGAGGTGGACACTCGGGTGTGGGATCACTCTCAATGGGAGGGGATTGTTGTGCCCCTATGGTTTTGATGTCAGCAAGCACTATGAGTATGAATTGTTTTGATGTCAGCAAGCACTATGAGCATGATTGATTGATTGATTTGAGAGTGGGCACATTCATCTCATTGCATTGTCTGTCTCTGCATTGGTGCAACTCTAGTTCCTGCATAACAAGTGTAGTTTGCATCGGTACATTAACTGTTGTTGCACGCCACATAGTCAGTGCATTGACCATCTCGTGCGTATCTCTAATTGATGCATGTTTGCATGTGTTAGCCAAAGTAAGTGCTCTCGTTTGGTCCATGCATACACTTAGTCTGCACGGCTGCTTTGACAACTGAGCAAGTCTATACATCGCCGCATGATATCAAGTCTATACACTCTTTACCATGCAATCAAAGTCTATACACTCCATTGATGGTACGAGTGGTTAAGTTCATGCATCACCACTCTAGAAAGTCTGTACATTGGTGTCGCATGCACACTAAGTCCATGCACTCCTTGATGGCATGCCCGTGCATTCATTATCAATGTGCATACTTTACTTTATGCATACTGCATTGAATTGTCTTGCACATACACTAAGTCTGCACACGACTGCCTTGATGTCGTAGCAAGTCTATACATGATGCATTCAGGCTTAAGTGTCACGCACAGAAAGTCTGTACATCGTTTACACATTGCACTATAAGTCTAGTCACTCGTCGATAGCATGTCTGTACATTCATTCCCAATGTGCATACTTCTTCATATACAAAATGCATTACTTGCATTCAAAGTCTGTACACTCGTGGATGATGTGTTCGTGCATTCATTCTCGTTGTACATACTCTCTTATATGCACACTGCATTTTATGCATCAAGTCTATACAGGCTTAGATTAAATCTCGAACCAACTATATGCTCTAATCCTTGCAGGATATCTGCTGGTCGAGGAACTTAAGAAGGGCACGTGATCCAAGAAGCCAAGATCGTGACACGTGTAACGCAGTGAGCTGAAATGTTGCCACGTGGTCAAGGCGCTCTGGGCGAGAATTCGTGGAAGACACACGCCCACCTACCTGCTGCTGCTATAAAAAGGAAGCGTCTCCTTCGAGTGATAGGTGTGGAGATCGTGAGCAGAGTGATCGAAGTAGGGGAGCCCATCTGAAAGAGTAGAAGCAGAGAGAGAGAGAGCCTGCATGATCCAGAAGAAGAGAAAGAAAGAAGAAGAAAAAGAGAAAGAAAAAGAGAGATCAGCAGAAGAAGAAAAAGGAGAGTGAAAAGAGAGATAGAGAGTTCGTGAAAAAGAAGAGAGAAGACCTCTTTGAAGATGTGTTATCTGTTGGCTCTTGGATCAGATCCAGACCAACTTGCTCCTTGAGAGCTATTTTGTGATTTACCGTATACAGCTTTCTGTTGCTGTGTCCTTTCCGTATTTTGTTTTTCTTTTACCTCTGTTTCAAGCTGTTTGTCAGCAGAGCAAGCTGTGTTGCTCAGTGGGCAGAGGAGGATTCCTCTGGACGGGTTAAGCTGTAAGCCCCAGCGGTTGGCAAAGCTGTAATGCCCAGCGGTCAAGCTGTTAGTCAGCGGTTTGTAGGCAAGCTGTGTCGCCCAGCGGTTTTCAAGCTGTTTGGCAGCGGAATCCACACTCTGGTTTGAGTGTGGGGTAGACGTAGGTCTGGAGGACCGAACCACCTTAAAAATCATTTGTGCAGTGGTTTGATTGTCTATTGTGGTTCGCTAGATGCATGCTTTGGCTCGATGTGGTCTTTCATCTAGTGAGTGGTTTATTCGCACACCACATATTTGATTGGAATTGGGTTTGCACATTAGCGCATATAGAGTAGATCAGAAGTTAAGTCTATCTGATCTTTCCATTTCATTCGAAAAGAACACCTGTGTCATACAAGGCACTTATTTGTGTTAATTCCGCATCTCTGATTGTTATAGTTTTTAATTGGGGTAAAATTCTTAAGGATATATTCATTCACCCCCCTCTGAATCCATCGCACCGATCCCAACAATTGGTATCAGAGCGGGTGTCTACACAGAGGGTCCAGCGACCTGCAGATCCGATCCGTAATTGGCTTCGATGTGATCTAAGTTGATCTGTTCGCTTGCATTGTTTTGAGCTCTCTACTAGCATTGCTCTTGATCTAATCTGTTTCATCTTACACTTATGGCTGAAATTCATGTATTCACTGGTTTAGACTTCTATGGCTGGTACGGTCGTTTTAGAGACTATGTGATCCATATGAATTCTGATTTATGGATACTCATAGCTCACAGTTCATATGAAGTTCCTGAGGACAAATCCAAATGGAAGTCCTCAGATAGACTGAAATCTGAAGAAAATCAAAAAGCCCTAGATCTAACAAAAAGGGCAATAGACTCTCATTGCTTTTCATTTGTTGATGAGTGCAGGAGCACAACGGAAATCATCAACCGAATATTGGAGAGATCGTGCAGAGATGAGGAAATGTGCTTCATGGCCAGAGATCAGTCCGAGGACTCATCCTCTCAGGTAAACTCTAGGATAGAGAATATTAGTTATAATGATTTAGATGCCATGAATGAGCATTTATTGATTAAATATGATAGAGTCAAATCTAAAAAGAGAAAAATGAGAAAAGAAATGATTCATGAAGTTACTCATTTGAAGGCAGAGAATGAAAACTTGAAATCTGACATGAATAAAGAAAAAGATGAGTTGAACAATTTGAAATCAGAAAATGAGAACCTTAGAAACAAACTCATTAGTGAAAATAATTCTTGCAATGAATGTGCCATTCTCAGAGATTTGATTAATGATATAGATCATGATGATAATTTGCAAAAGGAATTAATCAAATCCCTGAAAGAAGAAAACCAATTATTATTGGTAAAGAAAATTGAGGTTGAAGAAAGTGGAGAAAAATTGTTTGAAGAAAATGGTTACTTGAAAGATCAAAACAAGAAACTGATGGTTTTGAACATTGTGCTTTCTGAAAAACTGATGGACATTGTAAAAGGTAAGGCAATTTTGAATGACATAGAAGCTAATGAGAATTTGAAGATATTGTAGGAAAATAAAAATTTGAAAAGACTCAATGATGGTTTGCATAATCAAATAATCTCATGTGAAGATGACATTGTGTTATTGCAAACTTAAATTGATGATCTAAAAGCCTCTATGTCTAAATTTGTGAAAGGAAAGGACAATTTGAACAAACTGCTTGGCACTAAGGTGAATTTTCAGAAAAAAGGACTAGGTTATGTGCCTGTCAATAAACAAACTAATGAAAATAAGAAGCCAACTGTATTCATGAAAAGTTCTGAACAGGCTAACCAATCTAGTGCTTCTATCTTTCAATTCACTACAAAGAAAGCCGAAAATTCAGATAAAAATCAGAAAAAGTTTCAAAAATCAAAGAAAATTGTTAATATGAATAAGCCCAAACATGTCCCTGATTTACATGTGCATACTGCTCACTGCTCACACATACATTCACACTCTCATGCGAATGTTAATTCTGTCAATCAAGTGACTGTGAATAAAAAGGAAGTAACATGTCACTATTGTGGGAAGGTTGGGCATATTATGCATGACTGTGTAACATTAATAAATGATGAAAGAAATGTTGTTAGGATGTATCCTAGAAATCATCTTCCTAGGAAACCTTCTACTGATCAGAAAAAGAAAATTTAATGTTATTGCTGTGGGAATTTTGGTCACATTGCTGCCTTCTGCTGGTATGCTCAGGGAAATCATGTTAACTCCAAATCTGCTAAGTTCCCTAGAACAAGACCTGTAAATATTTCGTGCTTCAACTGTGATAAACCAGGTCATGAGTCTGCAATTTGTTGGTTGTCTGGTAATAAGAAACAAATTGTCCATGCATACAACCGAACATTTCATGCTTATGTTCATGGGTCTCAGACTGCTGTTGATATGCATTATAGGACCGAAAAATCTGGTCACTCCATGGATAGTTGTTACCTGATGGATTATGATGATAATATTGCTAAAAGATTGTTCAGAACACGTATCAAGGTTAACACAGGACCCAAGGCTGTTTGGGTCCTTGCAGGATCAAAATGATTAATATGCTGCAGGTGTGCCTTGGAATGAAAGAAAGGGGGGTTAATAAGCCAAGGCACTCAAAATGAAAACCCCAGGATCCTACGCATCAGGTCAGTTCTGAACACTCTGTTTAAATTTCATCATCTAAAATTGTGAGTATGAAAGATTTGAATTTCATGTTGATTTGATTCATGCTTAATTGAAATTCTCTGAAAATTTGAAATGAACCTGATGCTTTTGGCAGTCTTTCCCTCCGATTGAACTGCATGATTTTCTATTAAACATAAATTTTAAGACCATGTGCTACACTTTCACTGTATTTCATGCACTTAGTCAGGGGGAGTTTGACTGGTTATGCTTAATGTTATTGATGCTCATGATTAGCCTCATTGCATCTAGACAGAGGAAGATTTGTCAGATACATTTGTTCCTCACTTCCTGAATCCCTCTTGTTTAGTTATTTGAATCACTCTACTGCTCTCTAGTGGATAACCTGAATGTTCTGCTATTCTCATCTTGCATAGTTGATCTATATGTATTCCAGACTCAGCTACTGAAATTGATTCTGCTCTGCATATATTTGATGCTCTTCTCTCCTGCTATCATTTGCTCTACCAGCTTGCACCTATCAAACATTCACATCTTTTCGAGCTGGTCTGATTAATCTGGTTCTTGTTCCAGGAATGATAAGTTGTTCAGTAGCATTGATTGGACTGATATGAGATTCTTATGTTGTGTACCATGTTTTAGTCTGAACTCTTAAAAGAAATTCCTATCATATAGGTTTAAGAATGACCATTGATTCAGACTGATATAAGTTTAATGTATTCTCAGAGTTGCACTTGAATGATTTGAAAATATCTGAATACTAAGTTTTAATAAATATTAACCAACTGCGTCATGAATACCCTAGTCTCACCCATCTGTAATCTGAAAATGTAATATCAAGGCTACTTTGGTAGAGATACATAGAGATAGCATTACTTTTAAACATTAACTTGAAAAATGTTGACTAAAAAGAAAAATTGTGTTTAGAGCAATGACTTGGTCACTAAGAAATTGGGTACTGTATCAATGAAATGTAGTAATCCTATGTCATGAAGTGCCATACTTATCTCTGGTGAAAATTTATTAAAAAACCTGACAGAGCAATGGCATATTTGTGTTGAGAAACTAAGGAGTCTGGCCTCTAATCAAGGTGTCTCCTCACGTAAAATGACACTTCTATTGCCAACTCTGGTCTCAATGTTGAGAGACAATGACAGTTATCACACTGAGTAACTAGGTCACTTCACCTGAGACGTGTTGTGCCTCACGTAAAAAGGTGTTGATCAACTTAAATTGCTTAGGAAAAGAATAATGTGCTTCAAATGAAAATCTTGCAATCTCTGTCAACTCATGCTCTTGTCAAAATGTTTAATCTCAATACTGATCTGTGTAACTCTCAAAGGAGTCGTTGAGATCATGCGTGTAAGATAAAGATGATTGGTCCTGAGTGTTATCTGATTATTTGGTTCACCTTTATTAAAACTTGAATTCAGATATAAGTATTGTGTTTAATTGACAAATTTGGTATACATCAAAATTAAATCAGGTAGGTCAAGTTGCCTATTCATAACCCTCTATGATAGGAGAGTTTATTCATGTTAAGACTTATTGTAGTGTTGCATGCCTTAAAATCCCTCACGATCTGGTTCACCCCTGATAATTTGATCAACAGGCACTTTGTTGACAATCCTCTCTTATCAGTTGATTGATTCCTTGAGATGTAATTTGCTTTGACTGTTTCTCACCCCTACCACTATCTACCTTTTCTTTCCTATCATCAATTGTTCTACTCTTCACACTGTTGGAATCTTCCGTCTGATTTCTGTAACCAGTTCTGGTTCTGTGGACCTTCCACATGCTTTATTCTGTCCATGCATTTGTTTTGGAGTTCTTATGATGGCAGATTTCAGATTGCTTCATTGGATAACCAGAATTCATTCATGCACTTCAGGGGGAGTTCTGGGTCATCTGCATTTAAGGGGAGAGTAGTCATTCATTCATATTGATAGGGGGAGCTCTTATATTTTATTCTTCTAGTGCTCATCCTGCATACTTCATTTTGGGAGAGAATAGCTCTTATGTGCCTTCATTTGTCAAAGGGGGAGACATTATCTCAATCTTTTTATACCTGCTTATTCTTTCTCTCAAACTTTTTCTCTATTTGATGAAGTCAAAGGGGGAGATAGCTTGGATCTGTGTGTCTCATAGTGACTCATAGTGTTGCCATCATCAAAAAGGGGGAGATTGTTGTGCCCCTATGGTTTTGATGTCAGCAAGCACTATGAGTATGAATTGTTTTGATGTCAGCAAGCACTATGAGCATGATTGATTGATTGATTTGAGAGTGGGCACATTCATCTCATTGCATTATCTGTCTCTGCATTGGTGCAACTCTAGTTCCTGCATAACAAGTGTAGTTTGCATCGGTACATTAACTGTTGTTGCACGCCACATAGTTAGTGCATTGACCATCTCGTGCGTATCTCTAATTGATGCATGTTTGCATGTGTTAGCCAAAGTAAGTGCTCTCGTTTGGTCCATGCATACACTTAGTCTGCACGGCTGCTTTGACAACTGAGCAAGTCTATACATCGCCGCATGATATCAAGTCTATACACTATTTACCATGCAATCAAAGTCTATACACTCCATTGCTGGTACGAGTGGTTAAGTTCATGCATCATCACTCCAGAAAGTCTGTACATTGGTGTCGCATGCACACTAAGTCCATGCACTCCTTGATGGCATGCTCGTGCATTCATTATCAATGTGCATACTTTACTTTATGCATACTGCATTGAATTGTCTCGCACATACACTAAGTCTGCACACGACTGCCTTGATGTCGTAGCAAGTCTATACATGATGCATTCAGGCTTAAGCGTTATGCACAGAAAGTATGTACATCATTTACACATTGCACTATAAGTCTGGTCACTCGTCGATAGCATGTTTGTACATTCATTCCCAATGTGCATACTTCTTCACATACAAAATGCATTACGTGCATTCAAAGTCTGTACACTCGTGGATGATGTGTTCGTGCATTCATTCTTGTTGTACATACTCTCTTATATGCACACTGTATTTTATGCATCAAGTCTATACAGGCTTAGATTAAATCTCGAACCAACTATATGCTCTAATCCTTGCAGGATATCTGCTGGTCGAGGAACTTAAGAAGGGCACGTGATCCAAGAAGCCAGGATCGTGACACGTGTAACGCAGTGAGATGAAATGTTGCCACGTGGTCAAGGCGCTCTGGGCGGGAATTCATGGAAGATACACGCCCACCTACCTGCTACTGGTATAAAAAGGAAGCGTCTCCTTCGAGTGATAGGTGTGGAGATCGTGAGCAGAGTGATCGAAGTAGGGTAGCCTGTTGCATCCCTACGGTTTTGATGATGTCTCACACTATAAATCAATCTGTTTTTATCTCTAGATCAATTCATGCTTGATCATTTAGTACAGTGATGTTCATGCATATGTGCAAGTCTACACATTTGCTTGTAGACTGCACAAAGTCTGCACATGGTTACTTTGATGCTGTGTCAAGTCTATACATTATTGCATCATGTGCTTCATGCATTAGCCAAGTCTGTACATCTGACTATCTCATTCAGCGTCTCACGCATTGCAAGTCTATACACTGTCTGCCCTGCACGCACCACAAGTCCATACATTGCATTTAGGCATCAAAGTCTATACACGCGTTCAAAGTCTGTACATTCCAATGGCTGTGCAATCCTTCAGATCAAGTCGATACATTGCCAGCACACACGTTCAAAGTCTTTACATTGAAGTCTATACAGCCTTTGCATTGCGCATACTTTGAAGTCTATACATTGTTTGCTTAACTCCAGCCTTTGCCTTAAAGTCTAATGCATCATCTCTCTCAAAGTCTGTACAGCGTTTGCCTACAATGCATCGTCTCTCAAAGTCTGTACAGCCAGCTCTGTCTCACTTAGCGCCTCATCAAGTATGTACATAGTTTGGCTACATAACACAAGTCTATACATCCGCATGCATAGCATGCACGGGTTCAAGTCTATACACTCCTTATCTTTACCTATGTTCAGAACACTAAGTCTATTCATCGCGTGAAGTTTGTACATCGGTAAAGCCTGCACATGGTTGCTTTGAAGCTGCATCAAGTCTATACATTGTCGCCTGCTCGTGCAAGTCTATACATTGCTGTCTCATGCATTCTAAGTCCATACACTGCATTTGGGCATTATTCTTCACAGCAAGTCTGTACACTGCTTTCTCATGCACGCAATCAAAGTGTATACAGCCTGTGTTCGCATCGGTTAAGTCTATACATTTGCTATGGCTTATTCATGCATCGTTCTCATCAAGTCTGTACATTGCTTGACAGCACGCCTGAGCACTCATCGTCAATGTACACACACTCCTATATGCTTTGTGCATTGTTCAAAACAAGTCTGTACATAGTTCTCGCTTGGACACTAAGTCCATACACTCAATACTGCATCATGTCTATACACGCTTTGTTAAAAGCCTGAACTAACTCGATACATCCTTCTTTCTGTTCCTACAGATTGGGTCAAGCTGATGATTGGGCACGTGATCCGAGGTTGGTGCCTGGCACGTGATCCGAGGTTACTCTAGAAAAGGAGGGAACGAGCCCCACTCACGCCACACGAGTGAAGTCATGGAATTCTGGTCGGAATCCATATAAAAGGAAGTCTTCTGCGATAAGAAGAGGCAAACTGGAGAAAAGCTGAGAAGAATTAGTGCCTGAGCAGAAGAAGAATAGAGAGAGCCTCCACGTTCCAGAGAGAAGACAGAGAGAAGAATTTGAGAGAATTGATCTGAGAGAAAAGTATTTGAGAGAGAGAGAAGAGTCTGTGACTGTGAAGATCTGCTTCTTCGGAAGCTACATTGTTCTTGGTTTTCAGAAACGATTGTCTTCATCGATTGTCTTGTTTTTCTATTTTTCACTTCATCTTTCTTATTCCATCTTGTTACCCTCCAGTGTTCGGAGGAAGGGAGAGATTCTCCGGTTTCCCTCTGGGCTTCAGAGGAAGAGAGATCTGTGATCTCTGGTTTGCCAGTGACGGGCTGTCACTAGCAGGTTCCCTCCGGTTTGGAGGAAGGGAGATTCGTCTCCGGTTCTAGTCTTGCGGGAAGCAGGTCCAGGTGTCAAGCTTCTGTGGGTTGCCGAGCTTGGGTTGAGGGATTCGTTTCCCTTGGTTTGTCAAGCTGTTCGGCAGCATATGTTTGCAGACTGAGTCTGCTGTTCTAGCCTTCGCTAGTGGAAGCCTCACTCTGGTTTGGAGTGAGGGGTGGATGTAGATTGTGGACTACAATCGAACCACCTTAAAAACTCCCTGCCTCTTCTGTGGTTTGCCTGTTATCGTTGTCTTGCTCTCCTTCTGTTTGGCATTTTGTTTCACTGTGAACAGCTCTCTCGATCTCACTTCTTTCTTCTGTCTTGGTTATTTTCTGCCTTAGCTATTGCTTTCGCTGTATCTGAAGGGTTGAGAAACGGAAGTTGTGATTTACCGCTGAGAATTTAATTTTAGGGAGTGATCTATTCATCCCCCCCTTCTATATCACTCTACGTTGCGCATAACAATTGGTATCAGAGCGGGTTTGCATCATGTGGGCCAACGGTTAGGGTAATCCTAATGGTCCTCGAAGTTTCATGCCTGAGGGACAATCCATTAGTCGCCCTCCATTCTTTGATGGTAATAATTATCTCTTCTGGAAAAATAGGATGGAGGTGTTCATCAGGGCACAGAGCCACAAGCTGTGGAGGGTAATCACTACAGGGCCGTATGATCTACCACCGAACGAGGACGCATGGACAGATGATCATGTCAAGTTATCTTCACTTAACTGGATGGCCCTGAACATCATCCAGTGTGCTGTACACCCAGACGAATATGCCCGCATATCAGCCTATAGGACGGCCAAGCGAATGTGGGATGAGCTGGAACTATTCTACGAAGGTACAGCTCAAGTGAGAGCCACGAAGGTAACTCTCTTCACCTCTGAGTATGAATTGTTTAAGATGAAACCAGAGGAGACCATCACTGAAATGTATGCCAGGTTGACCTTGATCACGAACACTCTTAAGGGGCTAGGGAAAGAGTTAGCTGAGGTAGATGTAGTCAGGAAGATTCTTAGATCTCTAACCCCAGCATGGCACACAAAGGCCATCGTGATAGAAGAGTCAAAGGATCTGACGACTTTGACAGTGAATGGACTCATAGGATCCCTCATGACCTATGAGATGAACTTTAAAAGAGGTGGTGAAGGAAGTGACAGGAAGGGCAAGAATATTGCTCTCAAGGCATCCCGCAACAAGGGTAGCAACAGCGGGAGCAGTAGCAGTAGCTCTGGGTCTGATGGTTTTTCCGATCTCGACCAGGAGAAGCAGGCAATGCTCACTCAACAGTTCAGAAATTTTTTAAGGACTAAGGGGAAGACCTTTAGGTGGAAGAAGCCATACTCCTTTAGTAAGAACGTTGAATCTAGCAATAATAAGAATAGAAATACTAAGAGAATGACTTGTTTTCATTGCAACAAACAGGGACACATGAAAGGGGACTGCCTAGATCTCCAGAAGAAGGGTCCCTACTTTCAGAAGAAGAGCTCAAAGGTGTAGAAAAAGAAGAAGCCATAGGCAATGGTCTGCACGTGGAGCGATGAGGAAGAAGATCCGGAAAGCACTTCCTCGGAGGAAGATGAAGAAGGAATTTGCCTAATGGCAAATAGCGAAGAGGAGGTAACAAATGTCTTTGAAAATTTTTCTATTGATGACTGGGAAGATTCCTATGCTGAATTATTAGACAAGTTCAATTCACTCAGTAAAGATCATAGGGTCCTCAAGAGAAAATTCAATACTAATATTGAAGAACTAACCCAAATCAGTGAGGAAAGACTGAAACTAAAAGAAGAACTAGAAGAAATGACTTCCCTAAGAAAAGAAAATGAAAAGCTCAAGGGAGAAAACCAGGAGAGTCACACCCAGCTCAACGAACTCAAAATCAAAATTGAAGAAAGCCTGAATGAAAATAGAGTGATCTCAGAGAAATATGAAGCTGTTAAGAAAGTGAACGCTGAACTTTTAAGAAATTCTGAGTCTCTTCAAAAAGAGCTGGAAGACAAACAGAAGGTTTTGGAAAAATTTGTCCAAGGAAAAACAAGTCTGGATGCTATACTAGGGACAAGGGTTAACTTCAATAGGGAGGGTCTAGGCTATGACCCAACTAACAAGAGACCCTTTCAATTCAAAACCACCTCCTTCTGCCCAGAGAAGGGAAAAGAGAAGCTGGACACACCATCCAGCTCAAATAGCAGTCAAGGAGCTCAACGTCCGAAAGAAAATTTAACAAACAGTGCTGGTCGACCATTTAAAATGGGAATGAATTTTGTGAAGAACTTCACTAAGCCCACTCACCAGAACCTAAATGGTAGATGGACCAAGCAAGTGGATCAGAATAAAAGCTGGAATTACCACAAACAGATGGGTCCAAACAAGATATACTGGAGAAATAACTATCATCCTCAAAAATCTGTTAATCAACAAGCTCACAGAAGATATCCCAGGAATGGGAAGCCCAATGACTGGAATAGAGATTACTTCTCCAGACCAGCTGGACATAACCCCGATTATAATTTCAATAAACCCGAAGTAAAGGTGCCAGAGAAAACCATGTTGAAGCAAATCTGGATTCCTAAACATCTGCTTAGAGATTTGAATAATGTCTTTGGACCCAACTCATCTTGGGTTCCAAATCACTTTGCTTGATTTTGTTTGTGTAGGCCTGCCTGGCAGCTGAGAACAACAAGTGGTACCTCGACAGTGGCTGCTCCAGGCACATGACATGAGACTGATCCAAGTTCAGCAAGATAGAGATGAAGGTAGGGGGTCTGGTCAAATTTGGAGGAAAGAACAGAGGTAAGATCATTGGAGTTGGCACAGTAGGTAAGTCTTCCACAAACTCCATTGAAAAAGTTCTAATTGTGGAAGGTCTTCAACACAACCTGATTAGCATTAGTCAATTATGTGACAAGGGTCACAGGGTTGTGTTTGATGATGACTCATGCAAAATTTTTGAAATAAATTCCGATGTGATTAAATTTGTAGCCAACAGGACTAATAATGTCTACATTATAGACTTGGATGCTGAATCTGAACCTAATCATTATTTATCTGCTAATTATGAAAGTGATGCTTTTGAATGGCATAGACGTCTAGGCCATGCTAGTTTCTCTACTTTAAATAAATTGGTCAAGCATGATTTAGTTAGAGGCATGCCTAGAATTAAGTTCAATTCTATTTCAAAATCATGTGATGCCTGTGCTCTAGGCAAACAGACAAGAAAATCTTTCAAGCTAAGATCTGAGCCATTGTCCTCTAAACCAATGGAACTTCTTTATATGGACCTATTTGGTCCTACAAGGACTCAGAGTCTTAATGGGAATAGGTTTGGCTATGTGATCATTGACGACCACTCTAGATTTTCTTGGATCTTTTTCTTAGCCAGTAAAAGCGATGCTTTTCAAAAGTTTAATCATTTTTTCAATAAGGTCAAACAAGAAGGAAAACACAAGATTTGTTTAATTCAATCTGACCATGGAGGTGAGTTTGAAAATTCCATGTTTTCTGATCTTTGTGAAAGAGAGGGACTAACACATAGGTTTTCTTCTCCCAGGACACCTGAACAGAATGGAATTGTGGAGAGAAGAAATAGAACTATTGTGGAGATGTCCCGAACCATGCTGATTGAGAGTCAATTACCAAGGAAATTTTGGGCAGAGGCGGCCAATACAGCAACTTATATAATCAACAGGGCCATGGTAAGACCTATTCACAAGAAAACACCCTATGAGCTACTAAAAGGTAAGAAACCAAACTTGGTCCATTTCAAAATTTTTGGAGCTAAATGCTTTATTCATAATAATGACAAGAAAGACTTAGATAAGTTTGAAGCTAAAAGCGCCCCTGGAATATTTTTAGGATACTCTGAAGTGTCAAGGGCATATAGGGTCTTTAACATAACAGACCAGAAAGTTGAAGAGTCTCCACACATCATTTTTAGTGAAAAGAAAGGTGTTACTAACATTGAAAATATTGACAGGGATTCCAATAACGATGGGGAATTCCTAGAAGACCAAGAAGAATAGAAGACTCAGCCGAGTGGAACATCAAATCCTCCCAACCAGGAAGGGCCAGAAGAAACATGTGAGTCTTCAATAAATGTTAGATTTCTTAAAGATCATCCGATAGATAATGTCATAGGCAACCCTGAAGATCCTCTTCGGACTAGGTCTCATTTTAGGAATGTTAATAATCAAGACCTAATTGCTTTGGTCTCACAATTGAACCCAAATCAGTAGAAGAGGCCTTGGCCGATCAATCTTGGGTCAATGCTATGTGTGAGGAATTAGGTCAGTTCGAAAGAAATAATGCTTGGGAGCTTGTTCCAAGACCAGAAAGTGTTAATATCATAGGAAATAAGTGGGTGTTTAAAAATAAAATGAATGAAGATGGAATCATTTCTAGGAATAAGGCCAGACTAGTAGCCAAGGGCTACTGTCAGAAATTTGGTGTTGATTTCGATGAATCCTATGCACCTGTTGCTAGGATGGAAGCAATAAGAATATTGCTAGCTTTTGCATGTTCCAAGAATTTAAAACTCCAACAAATGGATGTTAAAAGTGCCTTCTTAAATGGAGTTATTAAGGAAGAGATTTTTGTTGAACAACCCCCTGGATTTCAATTCTCTCCTCAACCTAACCAAGTTTTCAGGTTAAACAAAGCCATGTATGGTCTAAAGCAAGCTCCTCGAGCATGGTATGAAAGACTGACTGAATTTTTGATCAGCAAGGGCTACAACAAAGGTAAGGTTGATCAAACTTTATTTACCAAGGGTACAAATAAAGATCTCATCATAGTATAGGTATATGTAGATGACATTGTGTTTGGATCAACTAGCTGTGAACTATGTGATGAATTCTCTAAAATGATGTCTACTGAGTTTAAAATGAGTTTGGTCAGTGAACTAAAGTACTTTCTTGGCTTGCAGGTACAACAGTTAGAGGATGGATGCTTCATCAACCAGACCAAATACACAATGGAACTATTCAAGAGGTTTGGTATGAACAACCTGAAGCACATTACAACACCCATGGGTACCAATACCTCACTGGATGCAGATGAAACAGGTAAAGAGGTAGATGCCAAGCTCTATCAAGGTATGATTGGATCTCTACTTTACTTGACAGCCTCTAGACCTGACATACAGTTCAGTGTAGGTATGTGTGCAAGGTATCAGTCTAGACCCACTGAATTACATTTAGCTGCAGTGAAAAGAATTTTCAGATATTTGTCTGCTACACACTCTCTTGGTCTATGGTTTCTTGCTTCACACACACTTGACTTAGTTGCATACATAGATGCAGATTATGCAGGGTGTAAACTAGACAGGAAAAGCACTAGTGGTCACTATGAATTTTTGGGTCGGTGTTTAGTGTCTTGGGGCTCCAAGAAATAACATTCTGTGGCCCTCTCCACTGCAGAGGCTGAATATGTAGCTGCAGGGAGTTGTGGTACACAAGTCATTTGGATTAAACACTAGCTTCAGGACTACCAAGTAGACCTGAGGTGCACACCTATCTATTGTGATAATATCAATGCCATCAATCTTGTCAAGAATCTTGTTTTGCATTCACGTACCAAACACATAGAGATAAGGCATCATTTCATAAGAGATGAGGTTTCTAAGAACAATTTTGAACTGATTCATGTAGGCACTGCTAATCAGATTGCTGACATCTTCACTAAACCTCTGGACAATGAAAAATTCACTTCACTGAGAAGAGAATTAGGCTTATTCAAGTTGTCTTAATTGTGAAGTCTATTCCTTTTGTGAGGGGGAGTTCTGTGTGTCTGATGGTTAGCTTTCTGTATTGCTATGGTTAAGGGGGAGCTGGTTGAGCTGTGAGAGGGGGAGTTCTTTGACTGATTCAAAAAGACTGACCAGATGTGTGTCATTGCTAGTTCTAATGACTGAACAAGTGTGGTTCTCTCAGATAGTAGAATCTCACTCATCTCTTAAGTCTATAAGTCTGTGATACTAAAGTCCAGCTAGAATCTTTCCTCTGGTAGTCTATCAGAGATCTGGATTAATTGTATAAAGTATATCTTTCTACATTGTCAGTGATTCCGGTTCAGGCCAAAACCTGTATGCCTTGATATCTGACCAAAACAACTTGAAATCTAGACTTCAAGATTCACTTCAAGAAATAGTCCTTCTGGTATTGTTTTCAATCATTCCATCTCCTCAACACAAGGGATAAACCGAATGAACAAAGGTCCTGATTTGGTTACTGAGAAACTGGGAGCTTCATCAATGAAATGAAGTTTTCTCCTATGTCATGAGGTGTCAAATGCTTAACGAAAAAAAAATGAAAAGAAATGACATTAATATTCTGACCATCACAGAGCAATGGTGGCTAGCTGGTGAGTAACTGGGGACTCTGGCCTCTAATCAAGGTGTTTCCTCATGTCAAAAGCCACAATTACTAACTCTGTTCCTTTTTTTTTTAAAAAGAGAAGAGGTAATGAGGTACTCACACTGAGTAACTGGGGATTCAGGCCTCTAATCAAGGTGTCTCCCTAATGTCAAAAGAGTGAATTACCAACTTACTCACTGGTCTTCTTGAAAATCACCTCAAAATCCCTTGTCGTTATACACTTTAATGGATTGCTTGTCCTCAATACCTTGAGAACACCTTCTCTGACTTTGTCTCTTGTTGTCTTCTGGGATAGTTGCTTGTTCAGCTATGTCATGCCCTACTTGTTCACCCCTGTTCTAAATCATACACTATGTATGTTGATAAACTTTTCTCTCATTCTAGCTCTCTATTGTTTACTGGAGTTCAAGAATCTTCACTTGAGTTTAGCACCTCACTTATTCTCTTAAGACTTGCTCGTGTCTTTCTACACTAAGATGTTACTGTACTTCTTCCTCATGTCTCTAGCATTTTCATATATCCTTCATTTCCTTTTGATGATGTCAAAGGGGGAGAGAGGTTTTGCAATATCAGTAGGTCATGAGTTGTCATGAGTTTTGGGGGAGAATTGTTCATAAGCTGTGGGGGAGAATAGTTTGTCATGACAATATCTGAGAGTGAGTTGTGGGGGAGCTGAGAGTGTGTTGTGGGGGAGTGGTTTTGGAGAAAGAATAGTTTCAGCAGTAGTGTTTAATTTGTCTGCATGCGCTTGCTTTGAATTTGCTTTGATTGTTAAAGATGCTGTTATTTCTTTTTAAGCCTTGATATTACTTGATTCATAGTGTTGCCATCATCAAAAAGGGAGAGATTGTTGCATCCCTATGGTTTTGATGATGTCTCACACTATAAATCAATCTATTTTTATCTCTAGATCAATTCATGCTTGATCATTTAGTACAGTGATGTTCATGCATATGTGCAAGTCTACACATTGCTTGTAGACTACACAAAGTCTGCACATGGTTACTTTGAAGATGCGTCAAGTCTATACATTGTTGCATCATGTGCTTCATGCATTAGCCAAGTCTGTACATCCGACTGTCTCATTCAGCATCTCACGCATTGCAAGTCTATACACTGTCTGCCCTGCACGCACCACAAGTCCATACATTACATTTGGGCATCAAAGTCTATACACGCGTTCAAAGTCTGTACATTCCAATGGCTGTGCAATCCTTCAGATCAAGTCTATACATTGCCAGCACACATGTTCAAAGTCTTTACATTGAAGTCTGTACAGCCTTTGCATTGCGCATACTTTAAAGTCTATACATTGTTTGCTTAACTCCAGCCTTTGCATTAAAGTCTCATGCATCATCTCTCTCAAAGTCTGTACAGCGTTTGCCTACAATGCATCGTCTCTCAAAGTCTGTACAGCCAGCTCTTTCTTACTTAGCGCCTCATCAAGTATGTACATAGTTTGGCTGCATAACACAAGTCTATACATCCGCATGCATAGCATGCACGGGTTCAAGTCTATACACTCCTTATCTTTACCTACGTTCAGAACACTAAGTCTATATATCGCGTGAAGTTTGTACATCGGTAAAGCCTGCACATGGTTGCTTTGAAGCTGCATCAAGTCTATACATTGTCGCCTGCTCGTGCAAGTCTATACATTGCTGTCTCATGCATTCTAAGTCCATACACTGCATTTGGGCATTGTTCTTCACAGCAAGTCTGTACACTGCTTTCTCATGCACGCAATCAAAGTGTGTACAGCCTGTGTTCGCATCGGTTAAGTCTATACATTTGCTATGGCTTGTTCATGCATCGTTCTCATCAAGTCTGTACATTGCTTGACAGCACGCCTGAGCACTCATCGTCAATGTACACACACTCTTATATGCTTTGTGCATTGTTCAAAACAAGTCTGTACATAGTTCTCGCTTGGACACAAAGTCCATACACTCAATGCTGCATCATGTCTATACACGCTTTGTTAAAAGCCTGAACTAACTCGATACATCCTTCTTTCTGTTCCTACAGATTGTGTCAGGCTGATGATTGGGCACGTGATCCGAGGTTGCTCTGGAAAAGGAGGGAACGAGCCCCACTCACGCCACACGAGTGAAGTCATGGAATTTAGGGTGGAAGCCATATAAAAGGAAGTCCTCTGCGATCAGAAGAGGCAAACTGGAGAAAAGCTGAGAAGAATTAGTGCCTGAGCAGAAGAAGAATAGAGAGAGCCTCCACGTTCCAGAGAGAAGACAAAGAGAAGAATTTGAGAGAATTGATCTGAGGGAAAAGTATTTGAGAGAGAGAGAAGAGTTTGTGACTGTGAAGATCTACTTCTTCGGAAGCTACATTGTTCTTGGTTTTCAGAAATGATTGTCTTCATCGATTGTCTTATTTTTCTATTTTTCACTTCATCTTTCTTATTCCATCTTGTTACCCTCCAGCGTTCGGAGGAAGGGAGAGATTCTCCGATTTCCCTCTAGGCTTCAGAGGAAGAGAGATCTGTGATCTCTGGTTTGCCAGTGACGGGCTGTCACTAGCAGATTCCCTCCGGTTTGGAGGAAGGGAGATTCGTCTCCGATTCTGGTCTTGCGGGAAGCAGGTCCAGGTGTCAAGCTTCTGTGGGTTGCCGAGCTTGGGTTGAGGGATTTGTTTCCCTTGGTTTGTCAAGCTGTTCGGCAGCATATGTTTACAGACTGATTCTGTTGTTCTAGCTGTTGCATCCCATATTTCATGCTTGGTTTCAATGATATCAAAACGATTGTGTTTATGTGTGTATTTGTTTCATTTAGCAATGTTTCATTGAACAACATGTTTCATATCTTGATTTGATGGGTTGAAAGATGGAGTTACACTTGATGTTTAAGGAACTAACATTATATTTATGCTGGTTTGCAAGAATACAACTTCATGGCTCATACTTGGAATCTTAAGGAGTCCATCAATGAAAAAGGGAGTTAACTCTGTTCATGTTTGAAAGTTATATGAATGCTTTGTATTTAATGGTCTCATGCTTTGAATATTTTGATTTGCAGGATCAAAATCCATGATTTATGTTTGGAACTCAAATGAGTGCATCAATGAAGATCTTATTGAGAAAGGGAGTTGACTAACTCACTACATTGTGATGACTCTTCTATATTTCATGCATTCCATCAAATAGCTTTTCACAATCTTGGTTGGGTATTTTCATGCACTTTCCTCGTAAGATTTTTGGGCTTGAAATAACCTCAACCTTGTAACTTGAAATTTGATGGATGTGATCTTCTAAGTTGCTAATGACATGAATGTGGTTCATGCATTTTCTACTTGAAGCTTTTAAGCTTGTATTGTGCTTGAAATATTCGTATAAGACTTCATGAGATTTGGTTCAATATTGCTCATGCCTTGCATGAATGATTGGTATTTACTGATGTGTGAGATGCATGTGAAGATAATGTTCCTCGTGAAAATAAGGCTTCATGAATATTAATTTTTGTCAACAAGAATGTCATTTGAATGAATGTGGTTCTATGATATTATGTACGCTTTGCATTTGGCATGATTGTTAACACTTGTGTAATGAAGCATCTTGATGCTGAAGATTTGGTTGATTCAAGAATGTGATTGAATGATTGAGCTTCCATGTTATTATATTTAATTGAATGATAGATTCATACTTATCATTTCAAAACCTTGTCATTTGGTCAAATGTATTTTTGCTAAGTGATTTGAGAAGCAAAACGCATGTTTGAATAGGTTCAATGATGTATTTCATTGTGAACATGTTCGTAGTGTTAATGCATAACTCATATATTTTGATTCTCAACTAACCTCTTGGTTTATCATATTTTTCAGGATGCAAAATCATTGTTGATCTTCATAGGATTATGGTAGCATTTAATCAATTGTTTCCCTTTGGTTTGATGGAGGTTTTAGTTATTTTTCAAACTCAAACTGTCTTACAGTCTTCACCATTTTCAATCCCACTGTTGGATCTCCCCTCTAAAAATTTTATGTTGTAGCTCTGGGAGTCCTCTTTCCAACGCCTCCAGTCTCGCTTCGATCGGAGTTCGGAGCTAGGAGAATTGATTCCTGCCGCCGAAGCGCGCAGAGCTATTTTTTGTGTGCCTAGCCACTGCATGGGTCGACCCCAGGGGTCGACCCACTGCAAGGGTCGACCCCAAGGGTCGACCCCTATAACACAGGGTACTTTTTTGTGTTTTCTAGCAACCTGTTGCCCGAGGATCGACCCCAAGGGTCGACCCCTTCCGGACGGGACTTACGAAAGTGGTCAAATCTCATTGAAAACCTTTTCAAACCTTTCTATAATATACCCTAATGGTTCCTAATCATGTTAGGGTGTTTTAAACTCATTTTAGAAGGGGTATATGGGTCATTTGGTCTGTCTCTTATATATATCAATGTGTTGCTCGGAATTTGAGTAAGGATTAACCCTAATGCTCATTTGTTCATTCGTATAGGTGAAGAAAAGGGGGAAAACGTGGTGGAGCTCTTGCAAGGAGGAGATCATCTACTTCCATGAAGATCTGGAGATCGTGGAAGAAGAAGAAAAGGTGCGGATCGAAGAGAGGATCAAGAGGACGTAAGAATCATCTTCATCCGGCTTCCCTCCAACTCGTGGTTCAAGGAACATCATCAACCGGCCTTGGAAAACAAAGGGGGACTACTTCTATGTCTTCTATTAGTTCTTTGTGATGTGTTCTATGATCTATATTTTGGGTTTGAGCATGCTTGAATATTTGTGTTTATTTTCTGAACATTAGAGATATTTGTGTGTGTGACCGTTTGTGTATACAGTCGTGTTTGATCGCCTTCGTGCGATCGTGTTTGTGTCATTGTGCTGCGGTTGTTGCAGTGTGTGTGTGTGTGTTGTGATCCGGTCGTCGGATCGTGTGTGTGTTTGTCATCCGATCGTCGGATAGTGTGGGAGATTTAGTCTCCGTCTGTGTGTGTGTTGGGGGGTGTCCCCGTGTGTGTGCGGGCGTCGTCCCGTGTGTGCTTGGAGCGTCGTCTCCGTTTGGGGATTTATCCCCGAGTGAAGCCTCACCGGGTTTGGTGAGGGGTGGACGTAGGGAGCCCGTCGTGGTCCCGAACCACCTTAAAAATCCCCGTGTCTTGTGGTTTGATCTTTGTGTTTGTGTGCTTCGCTATCTTATCTGTTTATGCAGTCGTGTGAGCTTGGTGAGATTGAGTGAATTAAGTTTAAATCTGTTTAGATTAAATTCCTTAATCTTATCAATCTTGTTAATTCCACTGTGCGCTCGTTTATATTTAATCGGTCATAGTTTTTAGTAGTAGGATCTATTCACCCCCCTCTAGATCCGTGTTCTTGCACTACGAGACCCAACAATTGGTATCAGAGCGAGGCTCTACTGTCCCTAGATCTCACGATCTACAGAGTGATCCTAGTGCATTCTACAATCATGAACTTTTCTGTTGAGCACATGTCAATGAATTATCTTCCTATTCTTAATGGTTCTGATATTACTTCATGGATATGTAAAATGTGTGGACTGATCAATTCAATTAATCCAAATCTTTGGAAGTTGATTTATGATGGTCCTCACATATTACCCCTTGATGAGACCAAATGGTCTAGTCAAGATAAATTGAAGAACCATGAAAATGTCGTTGTCTTAAGTTTATTGAAAAGTGCCATTGATACTCATATGTTTCCATTTATTTCATCTTGTAGAACGGCAAAGGAGCTTATGGATCAGTTGATCAAAGCTCAAGAGATGGAAGGACAAAATTGTCTCATGGCCGACAATGATGATCAACTCAATGAAGAAAATTATGATGAGGTAAATTCTGAATCCGAAGAACTCTCTATTGAGGAATGGCAAATAGCATATGCTGAACTGTATGATAAATGCAAGAAACTTAAATCTGAAAATAAAACCTTGAAAATGAAGATTAATGAGAATGTGTCTGATAATCTTTCCTGTGAAAATTGTAAAACTTTGGAATCAAAGATTGAGAACCTAGAATATGAAAAAGAACTTCTAGAATCCAAAGTTGAATTATTTTCAGATGAGATGTCTTGTATGAATGAAGAGCTTGAGATGTTTATAAAATCTAAGATGTCTTGTATGAATGAAGAGCTTGAGATGTTTATAAAATCTAATACTGCTCTTGAAATTGATAATGATTCCCATGATTTACTTGATCAAAATAAACACTTGTTGTCTAAGATTTCATTACTTGAAGAAACAGAAAAATGTCTTAGAAACAAGTTAGCTTCTTTGTCTGATGATGATAAAATGTTTGAAAAGTTACTTGATTCTGAAATTGATAGCAAGAGCATCATGAATGAAAATGAAGATCTTAAAAAGAAAAATGGTGCCATGTCTATTCAGAATTCCTTGCTTGAGGGAAGATTGAAATGCTTTGATAAGCTTGAAAAAGAAAATTCCTTGTTAAAATCTGAGAATGAACAACTGCTTGTTAAGATTTCAAAGTTTGTTGAAACTGAGAAAGTTCTTGAAAACTTATCTGAAAAACTCCATACCATGAATGATGAAAACAAAGAAATCTTGAAAGAGAATGAAAACTTGGAATCTGTGAATTGCCTGCTTAGTGAGAAAATCCTTGCATGTGAAAAAGAGACAAATGATTTGAAAAATGACTTGTCTAGATTTGTCAAAGGGAAGGAGAATTTAGACATATTGCTAGGTGTTAAAGTGAACTTTCAAAAAGAGGGTCTTGGCTACATCCCGGTCAACAAAAAATCTTTTGAATCAAAAATGAAAACCTCTTTTGTTCATGTCTCTGACATTCCTAGCACCTCCAAAGCTCCTCCTCCCATTTTTCAAAAGAAAACTTCTGAAAATAGTTTTATGAAAAAGAAAAATGTCAAACCAACCATGCCAAATAGATTTCAAAAATCAAAGTCTAATGTTGAATGTTTCTATTGTGGTATGTTTGGACATGTGATGGATGATTGTGTTGTCATGAAAGAGGATGATAAACTGGCATGCAAAAAAAAAAATGTCTCATGCTTTTATTGTCACAAACTTGACCATGTCATGAATGATTGCTTTGTGAAGCAAAATGATGATTTTCATGCCATGAATGCAAAATCAAACCTTCAAAGAAAATTCAGAATTGAACATGCCTCCAATGCTCAAGGGTCTTCATCCTATAAAAGAAATTTGTTCATAAACACTCATGCAAACAATGGAAAGTCATTCCGTAGACCCACATCTTTCTGTTGCTTTCATTGTGGAAAGTACGGACATCTTATGAATGCGTGTAAGTTTTTGAAAACAGAAAACTTCCAGGCTTCGAGAATGTATGCTAGGTCTAATTTTGTTAAATCTAGACCTTTTGAAAATAGAAGATGGAATGGATTTGAAACTTCCTTTACTCCAAAAAGGAAGTCTTTTGGTAAAACTACTTCTCCTCAATGCCTTTATTGTGGAAACCGTGGACATGTTATTGAGAATTGTAGGATCATGAAGAATGATGATGTTGTAGCAATGAAAAGGAAGAAAGTATTTGGTGACAATGCTACCAACCTCCAGGGACCCAAAAAGGCTTGGGTGCCCAAATCTGTTGAATGAATTATTTTGGATGCAAGTGTGCCTTGATGTAAATAAAGAATGAAAGGGGTTCCAGTAAAATGGAACAAGGCACACTCATATGGTAAAATCCCAACTTTGCTCCTTCACTGTCAAACTTGATGATTTTGATGTTTTGGAATGAGATCTTGGTGTGTTCTCATGTTATGCTCTAATTTCTTCACAAGCCACATATGTCTTCAATGGATGAATATTTGGTATATCAAATGGTGGTTAGAGAAGGTTGGACTACGTTCAACTAGATACTTCCACTAAGCGTGATGGTGGTCTTCGGACCTATGTTCTCCGCCTAATATCAAAATTCAGAAATTGAATTATTTGGCTTATAAGGAACCATGTGTTTTGAATGAAATCAATTTACCTTTGATTTGCATGTGCTTTCAAATTGAATTTGAAAACTCTTCTTGTTTCAAAAGGGCAAAATTTTTGAACTGTGGAATTGCTTGATCATATGCAACAATTGGTATTGAAATGTGGAAACATGTCTTTTGAAGGAAATCAATTTGCCTTGAAATTCTGAAATACCATGTGCGTTCAAATTGATTCTGAAATTCATTCTTACTTCTAGAAGGCAAAATTTCTGATATGCAGAATTGTTCCTTTGACAGATATTGTTTCTGAACTTGATCTATTGTTCTTGTATTCTGCTATGATGAACATGTCTCATTGGTTGAATGAATCTGAAAATTTTGAGGAACAAACATGATGTCTTTACCTACTGAATACTTTTCAATATGAAATGCATGAGCATCTGAGTGTAATTGAGTATCTGGTATATCAAATGGTTTGTAGTGGAAAGGTGGATTATGTCCACCTAGAAGCTCTCACTATGTGTGAGTTGGGTTTTAAAACCTTCACCTCCACCTCGTACCAGTACCTATAAAATCTGTTTGGTTTGTGGATGACACTCTAAGCTCTTGAAATGTTATTGAAAATCTATTTTTGAACTTTTCTGAAAATAATTTGGGTTCACTACTTGATTTTGATCATTTGTGTACCCTTGTTCAAAAAGGACAAGTTGTGTACCCTTGTTCAAAAAGGGCAAGTCTTGGAAAATAGTTACTGATCATCATTTGAATATGTATGTCTCCTTATGCATTCTGTCATGATGTTCTAAAATAAAAAAAAAATTTGCATCATGCATTGCATTCTCATGCTTTTATAAGTTACATGCATTAGAAACTTCATAAGGTGCATTTAAATCATTCATATGAAAAACTGAAAACTTGCTCTTGCACCCATATTGAATTTTGTAATGCATTTAGAACTTTTAAATAAAAATCTGACATTCTGCATCGCATTGGCATCTTTGCATATCATTCATATACTATGCATATAAAATGACAAAAAGATGCATATTGCATATTCATGCATATAGAGCATATGGATATATTTCATGATAATCGCATATCTTGACTCGTGAATGCTTGTATGTATGTTTCATGAATCCTTGCATGCTTGTAAGTATTTACCCTATGAAACCATTTCTTGATCTTTCTAAGACCTCACCTCCTTGATAAATAACAATATAGTGATTTTATTCATATGTGATACATGTCATATATGAAGGGGGAGGATTTGATTCCGACCATGCATACATTTAGGAGGAGTCATAGCTATGTCTTGTCGAATTTATTTTATTCATGCAAAATAAAAATTTACCCCCACACTCTTGCACATAATGAATTCAATGACTTTCATTGATAAGGATTTAAGAAATTCTTTCCAACACTCTAAAGGGAACTTGAATCTCTGCATGGACATTAAAGAGTAATCGTGAGGAAAAAGCTGCCTACCCCACAAAAAATTCAATAAGTGGTATGTGGATCCGAGTAACCAGGAATCCCCCCTGAAACAAAGGAGGAAACTCGTGTCAAAAGGAGAAACAAAAATCCATATGTGTGACGAATCCAAGTAGCCGGGAATCCCCATTGAGACATATGAGGAAACTCGCGCCGAAAGGTGAAGTCTTTTAAAAGAAATAAAATCGGGGTTGTGCGAAGCTACCGAAAGTCGAGAATCTAAAGTGAAAGTGTAGAGATGAGATTACCTTCTAGTGTTCTTTAGAAAATATGGAAATCCATATGCTTTGAAGCTCATGAGTCATTGCCTCACATTTCACATGGGCATTTTTGTGATGTATGTCTTTTATGAATTTGCCTACATTCATGGTTTATGTAGTACTCCTAGTTGTGTATGCACAAATCTCTTAGTTATGCTTTATGCCTTACATTCTTGAATTTGAATTACATGCTCTTTTGTTAACCCGTGCCTCATATAGGGGGAGTTATAATATGTACTATATGTGTGCATGACGATTGTGCTTGTGTGCTTGCATGTTCATGCATTCCCCTTGAGTCTAATTCTAAGCATAAACCTTACTTTTGAAAGATAGAAGTCATCATGTGCATAGCTTCATAACTTGCATGATTAGCATTCACATAGTGCATATTCAGTGCTAATTTACATATTTGCATATTTGACATTTTCAGCATGCATATAGGTCATTCATGATATCATCTTGATCAAATCCATACTTTTCAACAATTGGCACAGTTCATTTTGAAATGCATATTCTGAACACTTCATGTTGCATAAATGCCAAAATGAGTTCAACCAACAAATGGTATCATGATCAACAAATGCTATCTTTGAGGCTCTCTCTCTTCGAGAATTGAAATTGCCTATGTTTGTGCCTCTATCTTGATCAACACATGTTCATTTTATGTCACATGCTCCCTTGTCTTTTTGTAGATGACAAAAGGGGGAGAAATGTTAGGTGTGTGCTCAATGGTGTATGAATGTTGTTGTCTTGGGGAGAATGTGAGAAGTGGTTATGCTCAATGTTTGCACATCTTTGCAAAATTTGTATTATCACACACATCATTTTGTCATCATCAAAAAAGGGGAGATTGTTGCATCCCATATTTCGTGCTTGGTTTCAATGATATCAAAACGATTGTGTTTGTATGTGTATGTGTTTCATTTAGCAATGTTTCATTGAACAACATGTTTCATATCTTGATTTGATGGGTTGAAAGATGGAGTTACACTTGATGTTTAAGGAACTAACATTATATTTATGCTGGTTTGCAGGAATACAACTTCATGGCTCATACTTGGAATCTTAAGGAGTCCATCAATGAAAAAGGGAGTTAACTCTGTTCATGTTTGAAAGTTATATGAATGCTTTGTATTTAATGGTCTCATGCTTTGAATATTTTGATTTGCAGGATCAAAATCCATGATTTATGTTTGGAACTCAAAGGAGTGCATCAATGAAGATCTTATTAAAAAAGGGAGCTGACTAACTCACTACATTGTGATGACTCTTCTATATTTCATGCATTCCATCAAATAGCTTTTCACAATCTTGGTTGGGTATTTTCATGCGCTTTCCTCGTAAGATTTTTGGGCTTGAAATAACCTCAACCTTGTAACTTGAAATTTGATGGATGTAATCTTCTAAGTTGCTAATGACATGAATGTAATTCATGCATTTTCTACTTGAAGCTTTTAAGCTTGTATTGTGCTTGAAATATTCGTATAAGACTTCATGAGATTTGGTTCAATATTGCTCATGCCTTGCATGAATGATTGGTATTTACTGATGTGTGAGATGCATGTGAAGATAATGTTCCTCATGAAAATAAGGCTTCATGAATATTAATTTTTGTCAACAAGAATGTCATTTGAATGAATGTGGTTCTATGATATTATGTACGCTTTGCATTTGGCATGATTGTTAACACTTGTGTAATGAAGCATCTTGATGCTGAAGATTTGGTTGATTCAAGAATGTGATTGAATGATTGAGCTTCCATGTTATTATATTTAATTGAATGATAGATTCATACTTATCATTTCAAAATCTTGTCATTTGGTCAAATGTATTTTTGCTAAGTGATTTGAGAAGCAAAACGCATGTTTGAATAGGTTCAATGATGTATTTCATTGTGAACATGTTCGTAGTGTTAATGCATAACTCATATATTTTGATTCTCAACTAACCTCTTAGTTTATCATATTTTTCAGGATGCAAAATCATTGTTGATCTTCATAGGATTATGGTAGCATTTAATCAATTGTTTCCCTTTGGTTTGATGGAGGTTTTAGTTATTTTTCAAACTCAAACTGTCTTACAGTCTTCACCATTTTCAATCCCACTGTTGGATCTCCCCTCTAAAAATTTTATGTTGTAGCTCTGGGAGTCCTCTTTCCAACGCCTCCAGTCTCGCTTCGATCGGAGTTCGGAGCTAGGAGAATTGATTCCTGCCGCCGAAGCGCGCAGAGCTATTTTTTGTGTGCCTAGCCACTGCATGGGTCGACCCCAGGGGTCGACCCACTGCAAGGGTCGACCCCAAGGGTCGACCCCTATAACACAGGGTACTTTTTTGTGTTTTCTAGCAACCTGTTGCCCGAGGATCGACCCCAAGGGTCGACCCCTTCCGGACGGGACTTACGAAAGTGGTCAAATCTCATTGAAAACATTTTCAGACCTTTCTATAATATACCCTAATGGTTCCTAATCATGTTAGGGTGTTTTAAACTCATTTTAGAAGGGGTATATGGGTCATTTGGTCTGTCTCCTATATATATCAATGTGTTGCTCCGAATTTGAGTAAGGATTAACCCTAATGCTCATTTGTTCATTTGTATAGGTGAAGAAAAGGGGGAAAACGTGGTGGAGCTCTTGCAAGGAGGAGATCATCTACTTCTGTGAAGATCTGGAGATCGTGGAAGAAGAAGAAAAGGTGCGGATCGAAGAGAGGATCAAGAGGACGTAAGAATCGTTATCATCCGGCTTCCCTCCAACTCGTGGTTCAAGGAACATCATCAACCGGCCTTGGAAAATAAAGGGGGACTACTTCTATGTCTTCTATCAGTTCTTTATGATGTGTTCTATGATCTATATTTTGGGTTTGAGCATGCTTGAATATTTGTGTTTATTTTCTAAACATTAGAGATATTTGTGTGTGTGACCGTTTGTGTATACGGTCGTGTTTGATCGCCTTCGTGCGATCGTGTTTGTGTCATTGTGCTGCGGTTGTTGCAGCGTGTGTGTGTGTGTTGTGATCCGGTCATCGGATCGTGTGTGTGTGTTTGTCATCCGGTCGTCGGATCGTGTGGGAGAGTTCATCTCCGTCTGTGTGTGTGTTGGGGCGTGTCCCCGTGTGTGTGCGGGCGTCGTCCCGTGTGTGCTTGGAGCGTCGTCTCCGTTTGGGGATTTATCCCCAAGTGAAGCCTCACCAGGTTTGGTGAGGGGTGGACGTAGGGAGCCCGTCGTGGTCCCGAACCACCTTAAAAATCTCCGTGTCTTGTGGTTTGATCATTGTGTTTGTGTGCTTCGCTATCTTATCTGTTTATGCAATCGTGTGAGCTCGGTGAGATTGAGTGAATTGAGTTTAAATCTGTTTAGATTAAATTTCTCAATCTTGTTAATTCCACTGTGCGCTAGTTTATATTTAATCGGTCATAGTTTATAGTAGTAGGATCTATTCACCCCCCCTCTAGATCCGTGTTCTTGCACTACGGGACCCAACACTAGCCTTCGCTAGTGGAAGCCTCACTATGGTTTGGAGTGAGGGGTGGATGTAGATTGTGGATTGCAATCGAACCACCTTAAAAACTCCATGTCTCTTCTGTGGTTTGCCTATTATCGTTGTGTTGCTCTCCTTCTGTTTGGCATTTTGTTTCACTGTGAACAGCTCTCTCGATCTCACTTCTTTCTTCTGTCTTGGTTATTGTCTACCTTAGCTATTGCTTTCGCTGTATCTGAAGGGTTGAGAAACGGAAGTTGTGATTTACCGCTGAGAATTTAATTGTAGGGAGTGATCTATTCATCCCCCCTTCTATATCACTCTATGCTGCGCATAACAGAGCCCATCTGAAAGAGCAGAAGCAGAGAGAGAGAGAGCCTGCACGATCCAGAAGAAGAGAAAGAAAGAAGAAGAAAAGGAGAAAGAGAGATCAGCAGAAGACGAAAAAGGAGAGTGAAAAGAGAGATAGAGAGTTCGTGAAAAAGAAGAGAGAAGACTTCTTTGAAGATGTGTTATCTGTTGGCTCTTGGATCGGATCCAGACCAACTTGCTCCTTGAGAGCTATTTTGTGCTTTACCGTATCAGCTTTCTATTGATGTGTCCTTTCCTTATTTTATTTTTATTTTACATCTGTTTCAAACTGTTTATCAGCAGAGCAAGCTGTGTTGCTCAGCGGGCAGAGGAGGATTCCTCTGGACGGGTTAAGCTGTAAGCCCCAGTGATTGGCAAAGCTGTAATGCCCAGCGGTCAAGTTGTTAGTCAGCGGTTTGTAGGCAAGCTGTGTCGCCCAGTGGTTTTCAAGCTGTTTGGTAGTGGAATCCACACTCTGGTTTGAGTGTGGGGTGGACGTAGGTCTGGAGGACCGAACCACCTTAAAAATCATATGTGCAGTGGTTTGATTGTCTATTGTGGTTCGCTAGATGCATGCTTAGGCTCGATGTGGTCTTTCATCTAGTGAGTGGTTTATTTGCACACCACATATTTGATTGGAATTGGGTTTGCACACTAGCGCATATAGAGTAGATCAGAAGTTAAGTCTATCTGATCTTTCCATTTCGTTCGAAAAGAACACCTGTGTCATACAAGGCACTTATTTGTGTTAATTCCGTATCTCTGATTGTTATAGTTTTTAATTGGGGTAAAATTCTTAAGGATATATTCATTCACCCCCCTCTGAATCCATCGCACCGATCCCAACAGGGATGGCTCGAAAGGCTCACTAGGGATCACCGCTGGGTCCCAATATGCAACTAGATCCGATACATTAAAAGTAGAGCTTATACCATATTCCTCGGGCAGGTCCACAACATACGTATTGGATCCAATGCGTTTCAACACTCTAAATGGACCGGCTCCGCGAGCTTGTACTTTCTTGACGGTTCCAGAGGGAAACCGTTCAGGTCTTACCCTGATCATGACATATTCACCCTCTTGGAACTCTCGGTGGTGTCGATGGGCATCGGCTAGCTCCTTATACCGTGCATTGCTGGCCTCACTCATGCAGACTCCTAACATGCCTAGCAAAAGACTCGGCAGACTCACTATGCTCTCCTAATATGCTGGACACATGTATGCACAGACACACAAGACCCTAGACAAACCTATTGTTAGTCCGACCCATACACATGCAAGGGTGGACCAGGACACCCGAATGTGTGCCATGCATACACTAGAGGCAATCGGAGGTTGATGGAATGTGGAAGGCATCCTAAAGTGATCCATTCATGCACGGACGGCCTTTTAGATTTGGGAGGTTTGGGCGGGCCATCTTCTACATCACCCCGATATGTAGGTGTATTGTGAATGGGCTTGGAGTTTGCAGATGGACCGGCCCGTGGAGAAGGGGTATGATGGTGGACTCCCTCGAAAAGGTGAAGTAAAGGTGATGGGTCAAGGGGTCCACAAGAGAATGGGTCGAAGGAATCAAAGAAAGTATGACCCCTCGGACTAGGCTCCCACAAATCACTGTCCCACATTTGGAAAACTTGGAGGTGTAAATGTTCACCTTCATTCATTGTGAGGGGTGAGACGGCAGTCATAGGTAGAAAGTAAGATTCCTTCCATGGGCAAAAGGGAATGATGTCGGGCTCGGCCGGCATAGGGAGGAGTAGAAGAACCACCTTGGTAACATGACCCATGGTGTACACGGAGGTGATGGACCCCAAAGCTGGATGCGTGAAGCTATGACCTGTGGGTCGGTCGAAGTCTGGGGTCAGCAAGTGCGTAAATGTCAACTGTCGGTCTAACCCTTTAAGAAGGTCATCGAATGTTTCCACATAGTGACTAGACCGAAAAGTGGTGTGAAATGAGTTGATCGGCACTAATGGTAGGGTAGGGTCCATGGATGGAAAGTAAGATAGGGTAGAGACCAAACCGATCCTAAGCCAGCTAAAGAGTGGCTCGGCTATGAGTAGCTTTCCCGTTAGAAACACGGGTAGCTCTGGCTGGGATGGCTCCGAATGAAGATCGATAGGTGAAGCTTCTCCAACCCTTTTGTCCCCTAGGGCTAGAGATGTCAGAGTGGGACACTGTCTGGCAAAGTGGCTGAACCCCTAGTAGCGATAACACTACTGTCGTGACCCACTACGCTCCTTGATAAGTGGACCCTTACCCTTATCCTCCTGACGGACAGGGGGTGTAGGCAATGGGGCTCTCGTGGGTGGGGAAAAAGGATCCACCAAGATGGGGAGAGGACCTTGGGATGGCACCATAGATGGCACTGGGTTGGGACTACCGGCTGCTACCTCCTTAGGCTCGTGCTTGGTTCCATCCTGTCTAGGAGGTAGGTAAGGGGAAATTAGGGACTCGATATAATCACACCTCCTATCCACTCTATCCGAAATGATTTGGAAGAGTTCGGCAATGGTGGGATTTGGAGTAGGAGCGATGTGATAGACTCTCCCATATGAACTCGGCTTAGTCGTGGACCTAGGCTCTTCTACATGCGTGGCACTTTACCTCCGATTATGGCCCACTTGGGTGGAGGTGGTTGGGTGTGGTCGGTTGGAGGTGACTGTTATGTTAGATGGATGCAGTCTATTACCACGGAGAGTAGATCTAGAGGGGGGTGAATAGATCTATTGCCTAATTTAAAACCAATATAAGGCTCTACTGCGGAATATAGGCAGATCTACAAAATCACTAACTCGAGTATTAGATTTGAATAGAAGCGAATCGAACTGTGAAGGTAAACAAGAAATCCAATCGCACACAGTTCATAGACAATCACACAAACACAAGACACCCAAGATTTTTAGGTGGTTCGGTCAGGAGACCTACGTCCACCCCACACTCAACTGAGTATGGCTTACTGCTGCGCAACACAGCTTGCGTCCGCTGGGTAGTACAGCTTGGCCTACAACCGTTGAGCTTCACAGCTTGCTGACTAAAGGAACAAACCCTCTGTAACCGTTGGGCGATACAGCTTAGCCCTCCGAGACCTGGTCTCGCCTGTTGAGGATTACAGCTTCACCTGTCCAGTGGAAACCTCCACTGCAATTGCTGGCTCACAGCTTGAAGAAACAGATTCGGAAATAAAAGACAGAAGCAAACGAAAATGAGAAAACCTGAAAGGGAAATAGCTCTCAATGAGTAAACATCTCAGCTCTGGTATCTTAACCAAGAGTCTGAGTTAGAACCTCTCAATGAACCTCTTTCAACTCATCTCTCTCAATCGAACTCTCTCAACTCATCTCTATCAATCGAACTCTCTCAACTCATCTCTCCTTTCTCTCTTTCTTCTCTTCTCTGCTTTTCTTCTCAGTGGATCTCGGTGGCTCTCTACTACTTCAGACTTTCAGTCTCACTGTATAGACTTTACCACTCGATCGATCAGCCTCCTTCTGAAGAAGAAAGCTCATATATATACCAGCAGCAGATTGGATAAGGGTGCGTGGCTTCCACATTTCCCACCCAGAGAATTCGCCAGATCCGAGGAAATTTCATCCACATGGCAGCATCCTGGATGGGCTACTTCCACGTGTCACCATCTGGGCACCTCGTCCTCCTTGGATCACGAGCCATGTCATTAATCTCAACAAGCAGTCCCTGTCAGACAAACGAACAGAGTTATCAGTTTAAGTCTAAAACCTTGTACAGACTTAATGAAGGCACTGCAGAAGCGATGTACAGACTTCATGAATGCGAAGCAATGCAATGTTCAGACTTCATGAATGTGTGGCTATGGCATTGTATAGACTTGGTGAATGCAGAACAATGCCACGTATAGACTACATATATGCAGTGCTTTGGCCTTGTACATACTTCACGCATGCAGGACTGTGGCATTGTATAGACTTCAGGTATGCAATGCTAAGAACATAGCAGATGGTTGTATAGACATGCCATATGAATATGCAGACTCATCGTGCAATGTTATCTAGACTTAGAATGGAATGCATGAAGCAGTGTCTAGAGTTAGAGTGCAATGCATGTTCAACTGCAGACAACAAAGTATATACATTTCAAGTGAATGCATTGACATGCTAAAAGAATTAATGTATAGACTTGCTACGGCACAAGAACAACATAACGAGGTGCAGACTCCGCCTTGAACAATGCACAATGCCTATAAGAATGTATAGACTTAGACGATGTGTGGACTTGCCAAAGGAAAGGCTGTACAGACTTGAGCAAGCACAATGTATAGACTTTGCCAAGACAACTTGATGATGTACAGACTTGAGCAAAGCGAGGTCTGTACAGACTTGAAAGTTCACAATGTATAGACTTCGAAGTTGAACTGGTGGATGTACAGACTTCACCGATGTATAGACTTTGAAGGTTCAACTGGTGAATGTACAGACTTCACCAATGTATAGACTTGGAAGTTCACTGATGGATGTACAGACTTCACCTTGAGCAAGCTACAGTGCAGTGTATGGACTTTGAAGAATGAAGCATGACGTTGTACAGACTTCACTTTGTGCAAGCTACAGTGCAGTGTATGGACTTGAAGAATGATGCATGACGCCGCACAGACTTCACTTCGTGCAAGCTACAGTGTAGTGTATGGACTTGAAGAATGATGCATGACACTGCAGGACAACAGCCAATGTATAGACTTTGCAGATGCAAGCAATGCAGCAATGTGTAGACTTTAGGCTATGCCATGCAATGTATAGACTTTGCCCAATGCATAAGACACTAAGAGAGACGAACAATGTACAGACTTAGCCAATGCAATGTACAGACTTACTGAGCTGACGCTGCATGAGACACTAAGTAAGACGGACAGTGTATAGACTTCACAACTCAAGTGAGACGGTGGATGTACAGGCTTTGAAGCTCAACTGAGACGGACGATGTATAGACTTAGCCTGTGCGAGCAATGCAGCAATCCAACCGATGTATAGACTTGAGAAAATGCATGCTATAGTGTAGACTTTGAAGAGGATGCATGCACCTCAATGTACAGACTTGCTGGATGTGTGAGCTGCAATGTATAGACTTGACTGCCTGCAAGCATGTATAGACATTATCGTGCAGATAGGACCTCACATGCATTAGTGTATAGACTGTATGCCTGATGGATGCACTGATGCAGTATATGCACAGAGGAAGCAATGCACCGATGCAATGCATGCACATAGCAGGTATTGAACTGAAGCAATGGATGTATAGACTTGTGTTCCTAACGATGCACAAACACAACACAATGTAATGTATAGACTTTGAGTGTATAGACTTGTGTCTGTGTGTGCAATGTGTAGACCTGTGAAATGCATAGAACACACAGACAATCTGATAAAATAAATTTCATCAAAACATAAACAGTTGCCAATCAATCAAAAAAAGTTGTTGCCAATGAAGTGAAGTATATTGTCAACATCATCAACACAGAGGAGTCACAACAATCTCTCCCTTTTTGATGATGGCAACACCCTATCATATAGAATAGCACCATCCTATCATACAGATGTATTTTGATGAAAGACATGAATTGTTAGTCAGATTTATCATGCAGATGCTATGAATGCATGCTGAAATGAAAACAGCTCCCTGCTAACAAGATCTCCCCCTATGCCATAATCATGATGTATACACTACCCCTTTGCCAAATAGTGGATACACTCCCCCTGGAATGAATTCATCAAACAGACAAAATATTCTCTCCCTTTGCCATCAACAAAGAGGAGGGAAAGTGATTACAAGGGAAGGAACGAGAGAGATCATCTGACTGGCATTCTGAACAAGTAGTTCAGGAATAAGCATTCTAAAGCACAGAGTCTTCAGTCATATGAATTTAGAAAATGCTTTGAGATAGAATTCTGGTTTAAAGGTTATAAAATTTGAGTTCATGCACTACAATCAATGGATAAGTTTTCTGTGCATGATAAAACAATAAACCAAAATCACATTTGTATGGGAGATTCAGTTTCAGAATATCTTACTTTCGTAGACTTATTAAAAGTTGTTAAGAGATACCAGGTCATGTATTGAAATTAAACAAATTGACATCCTTAAAAATTCTTTTGAAGGAACATCATTTTTCATTGTATTTCATTAAGGGCATTCAGGTACCATTTGTCTTTTTGCGTAAGGGTATACGTTTATCAGACGCCAATACCCCTAGATACTCAACATTATGGATCATTCTGCCTATGATCAAACTCAATAGAACTGATTTACACCTTTTTGTGTGAGGGTACACGTTTATCAGACGCCAGTTACCCCCAGGTACTCAGTGAAACCACCCCATTGTGTTGATCATTTATACAGAGATAACTGATACACTTCATGACTTAAGTATAGTCTATTTCTTTGATGGATCACTTAGTTTCTCAGTAATTTACCAGTCATTGCTCTGCCAATTATGTTTTTCAATTAATTTTTAATGTTTGCCAATATTTTTCTTAGCTGTCCTTTAATTATTTCAGAATGACTTGTTTAAGGACAATACACAAACTTAGCTTCTCTAACATGATTTCAAGTGAGTTTTCAGATTTCAGATATAATTGGCTTTGTCTGACATGTAATGAAATAAGGGTTGAGAGCTTTATCAATGTTCAGCTTTCTTATTTACTGATTGCAATCTTTAAACTGTAAAGTTTATAAAATTTAAACCATTAAGTCAGTCTTCAAGCAATTAAAGTTCTTATAAATGAAGAAGTCTATTTTCTATTACTTAGAAATCAGAGCTGACTAACAGATTGCCATATTGTCAGACTCAACTCATTCAGGGTCAAAGAATTTGGATTTCAATAAATTTGATGACCATTCTGAATTTCTAACAATACTCCCCCTGTCTATATGCATGTGACTTTAGATGAGAGAGAGACCTTAGACACAGTCATGACTAGATGATATGCAATGATGATCATGAGTGTGATGCCCAAAAAAAATATGAATGTTATGCATGATAATGAGTCTGTTGCAACATTCAGCATTCACAAGGTTTATTCAAGCCATCAGAGAGTTTATTCATTATGCTGAAATTTACACAAGCCAAGTTCTCTTCTAAGAAATTTAAACCTTTCATTCCCAAGAGGCTTAGTAAAAATATCAGCAATTTGTTTTTCAGTTTCAATGAAGTTCATTTCAATTTCCTTTTTATTTACAACATCTCTTAGAAAATGGGGTTTTATCTCTATATGCTTAGTCCTAGAATGATGAACATGATTTTTAGCAAGGCATATAGCACTAGTATTATCACATAACATTGGAATACATCTCAATTTTATCTGATAATCATCCAGTTGGTGCTTGATCCATAGTACTTAGGCAGCACAATTACCAGCTGCAACATATTCAGCTTCAGCTGTAGACAAAGCTACAGTGTGTTGCTTCTTAGATGCCCAATATACTAGACAGCCACCTAGGAATTGACAATATCCACTAGTACTTTTTCTATCTACTCGACACCCAGCATAATCTGCATCAGTGTAAGCTAGAAGTTCTAACTCACACTTGACAGGAAAACAAAGACCTAGCTCTTGGGTGCCTAATAGATACCTTAAAATCCTTTTCACAGATTTAAGATGAGATTCTTTAGGACTAGCCTGAAATCTAGAGCATAAACACACTGAAAATTGAATGTCAGGCCTAGATGCTGTAAGATATAGAAGGGATCTGATCATACCTCTATATAGCCTTTGGTCCACTGGTTTACCTTGAGGATCTTCATCCAAACTGGTTGAGGTACCCATTGGAGCAGCTATTTCCTTGAGGTTATCCATTTTGTACTTCTTCAATAGATCCCTTATGTACTTGGACTGAGAGATGAAGGTACCATCCTTTGATTGTGTAACATACAGTCCAAGAAATAGTTTGAGCTCACCCATTGAGCTCATTTCAAACTCATTAGTCATAATTTGAGAGAACTCCTCATATAATTTGGGGTTAGTTGACCCAAACACAATGTCATCCACATAAATTTGAATGACAAGAATATCTGAATGACTCACCTTGGTGAACAATGTTTGATCAACTACACCTCTTGTGAAGTTCTTATCAGTGAGGAATTTGCTCAACCTGTCATACCAAGCTCTAGGAGCTTGCTTTAAACCATAGAGAGCTTTTCTGAGTTTATAGACATGATTAGGGAAGTCTAAGCATTCAAATCCAGGAGACTGCCTCACATAGACATCCTCACTGATTTCCCCATTTAGAAAAGCAGAATTTACATCCATCTGCTGAAGATTTATTCTTAGGGAACATGTATAAGCCAATAATATTCTGATTGCTTCTAACCTGGCTACAGGGGCAAAAGACTCTTCAAAGTCTATTCCAAATTCCTGATTATACCCCTGAGCTACAAGTCTGGCCTTATTTTTAATGGCATTCCCTGATTCATCAGTTTTATTTCTGAATACCCATTTAGTCCCTATGACTGTTTCATGATCAGGAGGTGGAACTAAGTGCCACACCTTATTCCTGTCAAATTGATTGAGCTCTTCATGCATGGCATTAATCCAATGCACATCTTTGAGAGCACAGTCAATAGACTTGGGTTCTACATGTGAAACAAACGCATATGCATTCAATTCATTTTGAATCCTTAAGTGGCCTCTGGTCCTAGGGGGGTCATGCATATTTCCAATCATATTATCTACAGGATGATCTTTAAGATATCAAATGTTAACAATTGGATTGTCATGATTTTCATTTACCTCCCCCTGAACTGTAGGCTCTTCTTCATTAAGCTCTTCATTTCCTTCCTCATCTTCGGATTTGTCCGCAGGATTCCCTTCTTTCAGAATATCACCATTGTCTTCATTCCTGCATTGACCAATATTAGACTTTACCAAAGATTCACCAAAAACAATATGTGGAGATTCTTCAACAGTTTTGGAATTCAGATTATACACTCTATATGCTCGGGTGTTTTCAGAATAACCAAGAAAAATTCCTGGTTCACCTTTAGGTTCAAATTTATCAAGGTCTCTTTTATCATTTATATGTATAAAACATTTGCAACCAAAAACCCTGAAATGAGCAATTGAAGGTTTCTTACCCTTTATGATCTCATAGGGTGTTTTCTGGGTAGAAGGTCTTACCATAGCTCTGTTAATTACATAACAGGCTGTATTTACTGCTTCAGCCCAGAACTTCCTTGGTAGACCACCTTCAACCAAGAGTGTACGACCCATCTCCACTAGGGTTCTGTTCCTTCTCTCCACAACTCCATTCTGCTCAGGTGTCCTTGGTGAGGAGAACCTATGGTTAATTCTATTTGACCTACAGAATTCATCAAACTGTGAGTTTTCAAACTCACCTCCATGATCAGATAGAATATTTTCAATTTTATGGTTTTTCTTAAGACAAAACTCCTGAAATTCTATAAATGCATCACTTTTATGTGATAAGAAGTATACCCAAGTGTACCTAGAAAAGTCATCTACCATGACAAATCCATACCTCCTCCCTGATAAGCTGACAGACCTGGTTGGCCCAAAAAGGTCCATGTGTATCAGCTCATAAGGTTTAGAAGATAGATTTTCTGTCCTAGATTTAAATGACTTTCTAGTTAACTTGGACTGAGTGCATGCATCACATATTTTATTTTCTTTCTTAAAGGAAACTTCAGGAAGTCCTCTAACCATGCTATGCTTATTCAGTTTATGCAAAACAGTGTAACTAGCATGACCTAACCTACGATGTCATAAAAATGCTAAGTCTTCTCTACTAGCAGTAAGGCATAGGTTGGAATGTTGAATATCATCTAAATCTATCATGTAAGTGTTATTTATCCTCTTACCAGAAAATTTAACAGTTTCGGAATCAGGTTCAAAAACTTTGCAACATTGAGAGTCAAAAAGCACTTTGCATCCTTTATCACATAGCTGACTGATGCTAAGTAAGTTATAAGTTAATCCTTCAACCAGCATGACATCCTCAATGCAACAAGTAGTACACTTACCTACCTTACCTGTTCCAACAATCTTACCCTTTGTGTTGCTACCAAAGGTGACAAGGCCTCCTTATTTTTCTGTCAGCATGCAGAACTTGGCCTTATCCCCTGTCATATGCCTGGAGCAGCCACTATCCAAGTACCACAAATTATTCTTGGCTGCCAGGCATACCTGCACACACAATCAGGTAGAGAAGTTTGGAACCCAAGACTGATTGGGCTCCAGAGAAGATGAAAAGAAATTCAAACAAGAAAGCAGACTTTTAGGAATCCACATTTGTTTGAAACAGTTCTGTTCAGTGGATTTTCCATATTTCCTTTTGTTTTACTTTTTCTTGTTGACACTAGCATGATTATTTACAGATTGATTATTTCTGTGCTAGTGCCTTGGCCAGGGTGTATTCCTGAAATTTTGGCCATAGTAATCATTGGGCTGGCTATGGAATTGTTGGTTCCTAGGTGTCCAATTACCATACCCACTAACCCAATTTTTGGTGTAAGGTTTATAGGACTGTGTAGCCTGATGTCCATAACCTGTAAACCTTCCTTGAGTCCTAGTCCATCCTGACCTATTTGGATAGGATTACTGTGCAGAGAGGTGGGACTGGGCTCTAGGTTGGTAGAAATGTTTAGGTTGAGCTCTAAAAGCATTCTGCTTCCCCTGCACCTTGGACCCTGCTGACCTGTTCATAGGTGTATATTGGGTCTTCTTCATAGGTGGTGGTGATGGTGGAGACTTGGTGACCTTAACATGGGGTTTATAAGACTGTGTAGGTTGACCCCTAACCTGAGACTGAGCTTTGGGATTTTATTTGGATGTGCTAGCTCTACTAGTCTCATTTAGTTTTTGTTTGCCCTTCTCCTCAGCACTGGGCTTTTTCAGATTAGCAGTTTTATTCATTGAAATGTTTGAATTCATGCTAATTAGAGGTCATTTCTCTTTTTGTGCAACAAATGAAATAGTTTTCATTCCAAAGGTTTTTGTTGCACTAGAATTAAATCCAAGGCCCTCTTTTCTGAAGTTGACCTTTGACTTTAACAAAGCATTTATGTTATCTGAACCTTGGGTCATTTTCTCAATAGTCTTAAGCTTGTCCTCATTGTCCTTTTGAATATCTTCAATGGATTTCTTAAGTTCTGTATTCACACTTAGGACAGCTTGATATTTTTCAATCATAATTTTTATCTCACTCTCACATTTCTGAATTTTCAATTTCAGTTCATCAGTTTCTTTTTCTAACCTCTCATTTTCTTCTTTAGAGGCTTTTGACTCATTCTTGATTTCTTCTAATTCAGAACATGTGAGTTTCAATTTTTTATTCTCAGATTCTAGACATGCAATTTTATCAGTTAGAGTTGTATCATTTTGCATGGAGTTAATCTTTCTTCTTAGATGCCTGTTTTCTTTTCTAATATCATCAGCTCTATCAGCTATGTCATGGTAGGCATCTACCCAATTAGCAATAGTGAAATTTTTGAATCTAGTGATTACCTCATCTGAGTCCTCCTCTCTGTCTTCAGAGCTTGTTGCCATAAGGCAAATGGGCTTCTCAGATTCGGCTTCACTGTCTGAGCTGCTACTGAAAGAACCTTCATCTTCATCACTCCAGGTACTCACCATTTCTTTCCCTTTCGTGTTCCTTCTCTTTGACTTGTCCTTGTATTTCTGATTCTTTGGACAGTCAGCTTTCAGATGGCCTGTTTTCCTGCATTGATAACAAGTATTAGTTTCAATTTTCTTGGCAGGGTTATGTTTATACCTTTTATCCCTTCGGCCGCCACTATATTTCTTTTGGCTAAATCATCCTGCTCCTTTCCTGAGGAACCGCCTGAACTCTCTTGTCATCATTGCCATCTCAGTACGAGTTATATCTTCTTCATTCATGCTCTCCTCGGATGATGAACTGCTAGAGCTGGATTTGCTGGCACCAGCTTTAAGAGCGATTGGCTTCTTCTTCCTCTCAGCTTCTTCTATCTTTGGCATATTAATCTCATATGCCATCAGCGAGCCAATTAGCTCATCAGCCCTTGTGGTTCGCAAATCCCTTGACTCCTCCATCACTGTAGCCTTAGTATGCCAAGCATGAGTCACGGAACGCAATATCTTCCTCACTACATCGTATTCTGTCTGAGGTTTTCCCAAGATCTCTAAGACCATTTGTGATAGTAGTTAATCGAGAGTACATCTCCTTGATGGTCTCGTTTGGCTTCATCTTGAATGCCTCATATTCAAACACTAGGAAATTAGCCTTCGTCTCTCTAACTTGAGAGGTCCCTTCATGGATCACTTCAAGTGCATCCCACATCTCCTTAGCTGAACTGTAGGCTGATACGCGGGAGAATTCTGTAGGGTGCAGAGAGCACTGAATGGCGTTTATGGCACTCCAATTTAGTGTAGACCTCCTGATCTCCTCCTTGGTCTAGACTTCCTCATTAGGGGACAGCTCATAAGGTCCCTTGCTTACTACCTTCCAGATCTCATAATCCTTCACCCTCAAAAATACTTGCATACGGTTCTTCCAGTATGCATAGTTAGATCCATCGAAGAATGGGGGCTTTGTGGTTGAGTGTCCTTCAGCTATCATCTCTCGAGCATCCATCTGTACCTTTCTCTTCGGGCGATGAGTCCCTGTAGAAGAGTTAGGCTCTGATACCAACTGTTATGTTAGATGGACGCAGTCTATTTGTAGCAACCCTGGAAAAAAAATAAAGATTTTGAAAATGGATCAAATTAAAATAAAAGATAAGTAAATAGATGATGAAAGCCTAAACGCATAAGAATAAGCCAGAAGGAAAAATAACGCCTTTTATCAAGGCACTAATTCAAAAGGAAATGCCTCTGTATAAGGCGTTAATTTAAAAAGGACGCCTACACACTAGGGCGTCAAATTTCAAACAACGGGAAATAAAATTAAGGAAAGGAAAGGAAACGCCCTCACCTTGGGCGCGTTTTTAATAAGTAACGACTAGGACAACGTCGTCAATTAAAACACACGCCCTCGCTTAAGACGTTAATTCAGTTCGAGTTTCGTTCGACCCAAGAGTCTATCCAGAGCAAGTTATGGATAACTACGTCGAGGGTAGAATATAGTAAGGACTCTATCAAGGGAATACTACCCTTAATCAAATTCTAACTCTATTAGGATGTCCAAAATCCTATAAATAACCCTGTCCGATCAAACCCTAAAGCTGTTGCTGCTGCGTGAAGAACAGGTGGTTCTTCATACTGTTTTCTACCTCTGTCCATAATTCTTAGTCATGAAGGATACTAATATTCTTCATGTGTTCTGTAGGTTGACGTGCTGAAGAACGAAGGGTCTTCATCATCGTCTACATCTTCTTCAAACTACCGAATTGTCGGAAAAGTTTTTCCTTATCATCTTCCTCTACTTCCGGAAGATCAGAGCATCGTTATTATTGAACCTTCATCCGTTCATCGGTCAAAATCTTCATAAAGGTAGGTTTTCTCAAGATCGTAGCCCAAAAACTAGCTTAAGGTCTTAATAATATCATCGGTCGTGCATGCATATAGTTTTATTGTAGTTTTAGATGGTTTCTATGTAATTTCAAAAATAAACGTCCTTGGCAAGGGCGCTAATTTAAAGAAGCGACCCACACTAGGGCGCTAATTATGGTTTTGACGCCCTGCCCAGAAGTCGTCAATTACATGTAATTAATAAAATACACGTTTAAAAATTTAATATCTATGTAACCATGAATCTAATATATTGCATGAGTATACTTGTGAAATCCTGCTATTTTTCCTGTCATGATCATGTACCCTTTTTCCTGAAATTTTATTATCTAAAAATTAGTCTATTCTTGAATTCACGACCTTGTCTAGGTCGTCTCTTATTGAACTGACGCCCCAGACAAGGGCGCTAATTGAAAAGTAACGCCCTTGTCCAGGGCGCGTTTTTGTTAAAATTCCAGAATATTGATTTTCTGCATAATAGAAATATTGAAGGGATGACTAATGTATAAGTCGTCAAATTTATAAATAAACGCCCCTCTGAAAGGCGTTAATTGGACAATTAATGACTTGGCTAAAGTCGCTATTTTCTGTATTACTATTTTCCCTTATTTTTGTTAACCGAGAGTTTGATATATATGTATAAGGATATTATCGGCACTATATTTCCACTCCGTGAATATAGTCCCACGTTTCATGATGTTTTAACGTTACCCCCTTAACTCTCAGTGACATACAAGCTCTCCATTGGACATTCCGTTCCTTTGGACTAGCGAGTTAGTCATAGAGACCTCCATAAGACTCCTCGAGCCTTGGATTCCCTCAAGGCCGACTGAGCGGGTTGTACCATAAAAACCTATCACCCTATTTTTGCCATGTCACTCTATAGAAACATGGTATATCGGCCCTCATATTATGCTATGAGTATGATATGAGAATTTTCTTAATGAACGGGGAAAGCATGCCATCAATGTGATGTTATTGTAGACCCCAATTCTATAACAACTTTGTTATGATGTTCTTGTGGACCTCAATTCTATATTAAAGGAGTAACCATCTACTTGTGGGTATTTACTTGTCATGGTACCCAAGTTAGGGAACCAATTCCACCTAGTTTTATCGATAATCATGATTGTACCGTTATTATCGCCATTCTATGTCAAGTGTCATATTTTTGGACTCTACTCTATCCAAGTTTATCCTACATGTCTACAAGCTTTATTCTTGAAATTCCATATTGGCTATACATAAAAGTGGATGTTAAAATACATGATTAATGCCTGCGCATATAGGGCCCGATCTGGTCCTGGGAGGAGCACCCGAAAGTACTTGTGCCCATGGGAGTTGATTGATCACGGTATTGGCATTATACCGAAGTGCATGACTAGCTTGATTGAACATTCCACAAATCTTGTACTTGTACTTGACTTGATATTACATGACTTGCGTGACCCTAAAAAGAGTAATTGCATACTTGCATGCTTGAACGTGATAGCCAAATTCCAACATGACATGATGAATGCACTTGCTTGAATATCTTGATATCTTTTGATATAAGTTCTTGAAAGTTCATGACTAGTTCTTCTTGCTATCTTATTGTTATACACTCTCTCTATCTTGTCGTTTTATGCGAGCATGCATAGCTATAGTGCATTCATGAAAGATGTAATTACTTAAACCCATTGCTAGTTCTTGAGATATAATTTCCTACTGAGCGTTCGCTCACTCAGTGTTTCCCTACTTTTCAGGTAAGTCCGACGATGAGGGAACTCAAACGGATGGGGAAAATCAAGAGTGAAAGAGATAGAGCTTCTCCCGTGTTATCTAGTCTTTTTCATATTTTCTTGAGTCAACCTTGTATTTTTTCCTTTATTTTAGTTAGTATATCAAAGGTTTGTAATAGACATATTCTTATGAAAGAATAAAGGATTGGGTTATCTTTACTTTTGCGCATCTCTGATTTTGGTGTCGAATACACTAATACTCTGATTGACATGATTGATATAAACTCGTCACGCGTCTCCGGGTATCTTCCGCTCTCGGGGCGTGACAGTTTTTGTGGTATCAGAGCCTGGGGTATTCAATTCTTAGGAAAACCCAAGTCCAAGGATAGGTTTAACCTTTAACCGGTGAGATTGGGTAGAACCAAGGGTTAAAGTTAACATAGAAATGCTAGCTTCTAAATGAAATCACGTATTAATCTAGTTATGGTAATTGTAGGACGATGGCTGCCGAACGTTCTCAGTGGCGCAACATGCAGCGTACACTTCAAGGCATGACTCAGGTGCTGCAACAGGTAGCACAAGGAGGAGCACAACGAGCAGGGAGTCTCCGCCAAGTCTTTAAAAACATGAACCCGCCTAAATTCACGGGTTCTACTGATCCGGACGACGCAGAGCACTGGATCAGGGAGACGGAACGTATATTCCGTGTTATGCAGTGCACGGATCAAGATAAAGTCTTATTAGCTACTTTCCAACTAGAAAGGGATGCCCGATGCTGGTGGGTATCAATAGAAGCTACTTTAAATCAAGACCAAGTTACTTGGGAAGAATTCGTGGAACATTTCAACGCTAAATATTTTTTGGACCGAGTATAGGAAAAGAAAGCTGCAGAATTTTCTGCACTGAAGCAACGGTCCTTGACAGTGGCCGAGTACGAGGCCCAATTTTCTAGATTATCTCGGTATGCTAAGCACTTAGTTAGCACTGAGAAGATGAAAGCTAGGAGGTTCCTAAATGGGCTCAGGCCCCAATATATCACACAGCTGGCGCCAATGGATATCCAGGTCTACTCGGAAATTGTGCGCCGAGCTCAGCTATTAGAAGACGCCACGGAACTATCTGATAGAATCCGTGGGAAGGACAAGAAAGAACAAGTTACAAGTTTGGGTTCCTTTAAACCCAACTTCAAGAAGAGGCCTAGCAATGGAGGTACTTCCTCACAAGATCAGAAGTTTAAGAAGACCAAGCCCTTCTCCATCACCACTACCCCATCAAATATAGTGTGCAAGCATTGTGACAAGGCGGACCATAGAGCAGAAGAATGCTGGAGGAAACTAGGAGCCTGTCTCCGCTGTGGGAGTCGCGATCATCGAATTCCCGATTGCCCATTACTTAATGATCAAGCTGGGGACAGAAAGCGCCCAGTAACCAAGAATGCTCGTCTTCATGCAATTAAGGAGACCGAACAAGAAGAAGAAGGCGGACTAGTAGAAGGTACATTGAAAGTTTGTTCCAAGTCTGCATATGTCTTAATTGATACTGGTGCTTCACATTCAATTGTTTCCAAGAAGTTCGCTGATCCGTTACCCCTAGAATCAGAATGGATAAAATTAGTCTTGTATACTCCTCTAGGAAACGAGACTGATATTACACACCATTACCAGAACTGTGAAGTATTGGTTCATGGTAAGAATATCCCTATTAATCTTATATGTTTAGATCTAAAGGAGTATGATGTCGTACTAGGAGCGGATTGGTTATCTAAATATCAGGCAACGGTCGATTGCCACAATAGCAAGGTTACTTCAGAGACTTTCCAGAACTAGTCTTTACTAGCCCCAAGAGGCGAAGCAAACCCCTCTTATTTCGGCTCTCCGAGCTAGCAAGCTAATCAGGAAAGGATGTGTATCATTCCTTGCATTCGTCACGATTAAGAGGCTAAGAAACTAAGATAGAAGACATCCGGTGATACAAGAATTTCGGACGTATTTCCGGAGATTTGCCTGGATTACCCCCACAAAGAGAAGTGGCCTTCACCATCGACTTAGTCCTGGTGCGGGTCCAGTTTCTAAGGCACCGTATAGAATGTCACCTGCTGAACTCAAGGAGTTAAAGGATCAATTGATGGAACTCATTAAGAAAGGATTCATTAGACCAAGTACTTCCCCATGGGGAGCGCCTGTATTATTTGTAAAGAAGAAAGATAGATCCATGAGGTTATGCATCGACTATCGACAGTTGAATCATCTCACTATCAAGAACAAGTATCCACTGCCGAGAATCGATGAGTTGTTTGATCAAATTTCAGGATCCAAGTACTTTTTCAAAATTGATCTTAGGTCGGGATATCATCAGTTAAGAATCAAGGATGAGGACATTCATAAGACTGCATTCAGAAGCAGGTACGGCCATTATGAATTTGTTGTTATGCCTTTCGGACTAACGAATGCCCCTGCTGCCTTTATGCAGTTAATGAATAGTATATTCAGGCCTTATTTGGATCAATTCGTGGTGGTCTTTATTGATGATATATTGATTTATTCCGAGACCAAGGAAGAGCATGAGGAGCATTTAAGGATTGCATTACAAATATTGAGGGCAAACAAATTATATGCAAAACTCAGCAAGTGTGAATTCTGGCTTGAGGAAGTGACTTTTCTCGGACATGTTATATCAAGGGATGGCTTATCAGTAGATCCATCAAAAGTTGAAGCTGTAAGAAATTGGGAAAGACCGACCAATGCTAGCGAGATCCAAAGTTTCTTAGGTCTTGCTGGCTATTACAGGCGATTCATCAAAGATTTCTCTAAGATCGCCGTACCACTTACGAGGTTAACTCGCAAGGAGATCCGTTACGAATGGAGTGAGGAATGTGAAAGAAGCTTCCAAACTCTCAAGGATCATCTTACTACAGCTCCTGTCTTAGCTTTACCAATGGAAGGAGAGAAATTCGAGGTATACATTGATGCTTCTGGCATTGGCCTCGGATGTGTTCTAATGCAACAAGGAAAGGTTATAGCTTACTCTTCTCGTCAATTAAAGAAGCATGAAGAGAACTACCCCGTCCATCACTTAGAATTAGCCGCGGTAGTATTTGCACTAAAGATCTAGAGGTATTATCTATATGAAGTATAGTTTACTGTATACTCCGATCACAAGAGTCTCAAGTATCTTTTCTCTCAAAAGGAACTAAATATGAGGCAAAGGCGTTGGCTAGAATATCTCAAAGACTTCGATTTCAATATACGATATCATCCCGGAAAGGGTAATCATGTAGTAGATGCCCTTAGTCGAAAGCCGAGAGCACTGTTAGCCAATTGTATGATTCAAGAATGAAAGTTGCTGGAGCAATTCTCTAAGCTCAATATAAGCATGGACACAGACTTCAAATGTGTCACATTGTCTCATATAAGCATTCATCCAGACCTATTGACGAAAATACAAGCACTTCAGGATGATGACCCAATATTAGTAGAGATCAAAGGCAAACTAGAAGGACAGTCTGATTTCCAATTAGCATCAGATAGAAGGTTGTTATTCCAAAACCGAACTTGTATACCGGATTGTCCCGAGTTAAAGAAGAAGATCTTAGATGAAGCTCATAGATCAAGGTACACGATTCATCCTGGATCTACCAAAATGTACCAAGATGTGAAAAGAAATTTTTGGTGGCCCAACATGAAAAGGAAAATAGCGGATTACGTGTCGCGCTGTCTCACATGCCAACAGGTCAAGACGGAACACCAAAAGCCTGCTGGAAAACTACATCCTCTAGATATCCCTAAATGGAAGTGGGAGGATATTGGTATGGATTTTATCATGGGTTTATCTAAATCAAAAGGAGGACATGATGGAATATGGGTTATTATTGACCGATTGACTAAATCGGCGCATTTCTTGCCAATAAAGAGCCGATGGTCAGTTGATGTTTTGGCTGCATTATACATCAAGGACATAGTCAGATTACACGGTATTCCTATCTCAATCGTGTCTGACAGAGATCCCCGTTTTACTTCTCATTTTTGGAAGGGACTACAACATTCGTTGGGAACGAGGCTTAACTTTAGTACAGCTTTTCATCCTCAAATAGATGGTCAGACCGAGAGAACTAATCAAGTCATTGAAGATATGCTTAGGGCATGCATCATTGATTTTAGTGGGAGCTGGCATGATCACTTGCCTCTGGTTGAATTCGCATACAATAATAGCTACCAGGCAAGTATAAAAATGGCACCTTTTGAAGCCTTATACGGAAAAAGTTGCCGATCACCCTTATGCTGGCACGAAGTTGGAGAGAAGCAACTGCTAGGTCCAGACATGGTAAGGGTTACCACTGAGAAGATACAATTGATTAGAGAAAGACTGCAAGTTGCTCAGTCTAGGCAAAAGGCTTATGCTGATACAAGAAGGAGAGATCTTGAATTCCAAATTGGAGATCATGTATTTCTCAAGATATCGCCTGGACGTGGCATACAGAGATTTGGTGTCAAGGGCAAGCTTACACCAAGATTCATCGGACCCTTCGAGATACTGGAAAGAGTTGGCGAGGTTGCTTATCGCATCGCATTGCCTCCTCAATTGTCCGATGTTCATAATGTGTTCCACATATCTATGTTGAAGAAGTATGTACACGATCCATCACATATTATTGAACATTGAGACTTGGTTATCCAGAAGGATCTCACATATGAGCAGAAGCCCATAAAGATACTAGATCGTGAAGTACGTACTCTAAGGAATAAGGTTATTCCCATGCTAAAAGTACAATGGAATAAGAGTTCCGATCATGAAGCCACATGGGAGACCGAGGAATTCATGAGGAAGCAATTTCCAGAATTATTTTAAGGTATATACTCTACACTCTCCACATATATATATACTATGGAATTTGGGGACCAAATTCTTTTAAGTGGGGGAGGGTGTAGCAACCCTGGAAAAAAAATAAAGATTTTGAAAATGGATCAAATTAAAATAAAAGATAAATAAATAGATGATGAAAGCCTAAACGCATAAGAATAAGCCAGAAGGAAAAATAACGCCTTTTATCAAGGCGCTAATTCAAAAGGAAACGCCTCTGTCTAAGGCGTTAATTTAAAAAGGATGCCTACACACTAGGGCGTCAAATTTCAAACAACGGGAAATAAAATTAAGGAAAGGAAAGAAAACGCCCTCACCTTGGGCGCGTTTTTAATAAGTAACGACTAGGACAACGTCGTCAATTAAAACACAAGACCTAACCTAAGGCGTGAATTCAGTTCGAGTTTCGTTCGACCAGGAGTCTATCCAGAGCAAGTTTTGGATAACTACATCGAAGATGGAAAATAGTAAGGACTCTATCATGGAAGTATTACTTCCAATACAACTCTAACCCTATTAGGATCCCCAAAATTCTATAAATAACCTTGTCCATCGAACCCTAAAAGCTATTTGGTCGAAGGAGGTTTTGCTCTGCTGCTGTGCGTGAAGAACAGGTTTATGTTCTTCTTCTTCCTGCCTCTGCTTTCGATCAACTCATGAAGAATATTAATTTTTCTTCATCTTATTCTCCTGTAGGTTGCCTGCATCGAGAAAGGGCTCTCATATAGATAAAGGACGTAAAGTTCTTCTTCTTCCGGTGATCAGAAGGCTCTGTTACAAACAGAGCATCGTTTCTATCAAAAACCCTTCACGTTTCTTCTTCCAGATTTTAATCAAGGTAAGTTTTCTCAAGATCGTAGCCCAAACTAGCTTAAGGTCTTAATAATATCATCGGTCGTGCATGCATATAGTTTTATTGTGGTTTCAGATGGTTTCTATGTAATTTCAAAAATAAACGTCCTTGGCAAGGGCGCTAATTTAAAGAAGCGACCCACACTAGGGCGCTAATTATGGTTTTGACGCCCTGCCCAGAAGTCATCAATTACCTGTAATTAATAAAATACACGTTTAAAAATTTAATATCTATGTAACCATGAATCTAATATATTGCATGAGTATACCTGTGAAATCCTGCTATTTTTCATGTCATGATCATGTACCCTTTTTGCTGAAATTATTATCTGAAAATTGGTAAATTCTTGAATTCACGACCTTGTCTAGGTCGTCTCTTATTGAACTGACGCCCCAGACCAGGGCGCTAATTGAAAAGTAACGCCCCTGTCCAGGGCGCGTTTTTGTTAAAATTCCAGAATATTGATTTTCTGCAGAATAGAAATATTGAAGGGACGACTAATGTATAAGTCGTCAAATTTGTAAATAAATGCCCCTCTGAAAGGCGTTAATTGGACAATTAATGACTTGGCTAAAGTCGCTATTTTCTGTATTACTGTTTTCCCTTGTTTTTGTTAACCGAGAGTTTGATATATATGTATAAGGATATTATTGGCACTATATTTCCACTCCGTGAATATAGTCCCACGTTTCATGATGTTTTAACGTTACCCCCTTAACTCTCAGTGACATACAAGCTCTCCATTGGACATTCCGTTCCTTTGGACTAGCGAGTTAGTCATAGAGACCTCCATAAGACTCCTCGAGCCTTGGATTCCCTCAAGGCCGACTGAGCGGGTTGTACCATAAAAACCTATCACCCTATTTTTGCCATGTCACTCTATAGAAACATGGTATACCTGCCCTCATATTATGCTATGAGTATGATATGAGAATTTTCTTAATGAACGGGGAAAGCATGCCATCAATGTGATGTTATTGTAGACCCCAATTCTATAACAACTTTGTTATGATGTTCTTGTGGACCTCAATTCTATATTAAAGGAGTAACCATCTACTTGTGGGTATTTACTTGTCATGGTACCCAAGTTAGGGAACCAATTCCACCTATTTTTATCGATACTCGTGATTGTACCGTTATTATCGTCATTCTATGTCAAGTGTCATATTTTTGGACTCTACTCTATCCAAGTTTATCCTACATGTCTATAAGCTTTATTCTTGAAATTCCATATTGGCTATACACAAAAGTGGATGTTAAAATACATGATTAATGCCTGCGCATATAGGGCCCGATCTGGTCATGGGAGGAGCACCCGAAAGTACTTGTGCCCATGGGAGTTGATTGATCACGGTATTGGCATTATACCGAAGTGCATGACTAGCTTGATTGAACATTCCACAAATCTTGTACTTGTACTTGACTTGATATTACATGACTTGCGTGACCCGAAAAAGGGTAATTGCATACTTGCGTGCTTGAACGTGATAGCCAAATTCCAACATGACATGATGAATGCACTTGCTTGAATATCTTGATATCTTTTGATATAAGTTCTTGAAAGTTCATGACTAGTTCTTCTTGCTATCTTATTGTTATACACTCTCTCTATCTTGTCGTTTTATGCGAGCATGCATAGCTATAGTGCATTCATGAAAGATGTAATTACTTAAACCCATTTCTAGTTCTTGAGATATAATTTCCTACTGAGCGTTCGCTCACTCAGTGTTTCCCTACTTTTCAGGTAAGTCCGATGATGAGGGAACTCAAACGGATGGGAAAAATCAAGAGTGAAAGAGATGGAGCTTCTCCCGTGTTATCTAGTCTTTTTCATATTTTCTTGAGTCAACCTTGTATTTTTCCTTTATTTTAGTTAGTACATCAAAGGATTGTAATAGACATATTCTTATGAAGGAATAAAGGATTGGGTTATCTTTACTTTTGCGCATCTCTGAATTTGGTGTCGAATACACTAATACTCTGATTGACATGATTGATATAAACTCGTCACGCGTGTCCGGGTATCTTCCGCTCTCGGGGCGTGACACTATTACCACGGAGAGTGGATCTAGAGGGGTGTGAATAGATCTATTGCCAAATTTAAAACCAATATAAGGCTCTGCTGCGAAATATAGGCAGATCTACAAAATCACTAACTCGAGTATTAGATTTGAACAGAAGCGAATCGAACTGTGAAGGTAAACAGGAAATCCAATTGCACACAGTTCATAGACAATCGCACAAACACAAGACACCCAAGATTTTTAGGTGGTTCGGTCAGGAGACCTACGTCCACCCCACACTCAACTGAGTATGGCTTACTGCTGCGCAACACAGCTTGCATCCGCTGGGCAATACAGCTTGGCCTACAACCACTGAGCTTCATAGCTTGCTGACCAGAGGAACAAATCCTCTGTAACCGCTGGGCGATACAGCTTAGCCGTACGAGACCTGGTCTCACCTGCTGAGGATTACAGCTTCACCTGTCCAGTGGAAACCTCCACTACAATTGCTGGCTCACAGCTTGAAGAAACAGATTCGGAAATAAAAGACAGAAGCAAACGAAAATGAGAAAACCCGGAAGGGAAATAGCTCTCAATGAGCAAACATCTCAGCTCTGGTATCTGAACCAAGAGTCTGAGTTACAACCTCTCAATGAACCTCTCTCAACTCATCTCTCTCAATCGAACTCTCTCAACTCATCTCTCCTTTCTCTCTTTCTTCTCTTCTCTGCTTTTCTTCTCTGTGGATCTCGGTGGCTCTCTGGTGCTTCAGACTTTCAGTCTCACTGTATAGACTTTACCACTCGATCGATCAGCCTCCTTCTGAAGAAGAAAGCTCATATATATACCAGCAGCAGATTGGATAAGGGCGCGTGGCTTCCACATTTCCCGTCCAGAGAATTCGCCAGATCTGAGGAAATTTCATCCACATGGCAGCATCCTGGATGGGCTGCTTCCACGTGTAACCATCTGGGCACCTCATCCTCCTTGGATCACGAGCCTTGTCATCAATCTCAGCAAGCAGTCCCTGTCAGATAGTCGAACAGAGTTATCAGTTTAAGTCTAAAACCTTGTACAGACTTAATGAAGGCACTGCAGAAGCGATGTACAGACTTCATGAATGCGAAGTAATGCAATGTTCAGACTTTATGAATGCGTGGCTATGGCATTGTATAGACTTGGTGAATGCAGAACAATGCCATGTACAGACTACATATATGCAGTGCTTTGGCCTTATACATACTTCACGCATGCAGGACTGTGGCATTGTATAGACTTCAGGTATGCAATGCTAAGAACATAGCAGATGGTTGTATAGACATGCCATATGAATATGCAGACTCATCGTGCAATGTTGTCTAGACTTAGAATGCAATGCATGAAGCAGTGTATAGAGTTAGAGTGCAATGCATGTTCAATTGCAGACAACAAAGTATATACATTTCAAGTGAAAGCATTGACATGCTGAAAGAATTAATGTATAGACTTGCTACGGCACAAGAACAATATAGCGATGTACAGACTCCGCCTTGAACAATGCACAATGCCTATAAGAATGTATAGACTTAGACGATGTGTGGACTTGCCAAAGGAAAGGCTGTACAGACTTGAGCAAGCACAATGTATAGACTTTGCCAAGACAACTTGACGATGTACAGACTTGAGCAAAGCGAGGTCTGTACAGACTTGAAAGTTCACAATGTATAGACTTCGAAGTTGAACTGGTGGATGTACATACTTCACCGATGTATAGACTTTGAAGGTTCAATTGTTGAATGTACAGACTTCACCAATGTATAGACTTGGAAGTTCATTGATGGATGTACAGACTTCACCTTGAGCAAGCTACAGTGCAGTGTATGGACTTTGAAGAATGAAGCATGACGCTGTACAGACTTCACTTTGTGCAAGCTACAGTGCAGTGTATGGACTTGAAGAATGATGCATGACGCTGCATAGACTTCACTTCGTGCAAGCTACAGTGCAGTGTATGGACTTGAAGAATGATGCATGACGCTGCAGGACAACAGCCAATGTATAGACTTTGCAGATGCAAGCAATGCAGCAATGTGTAGACTTTAGGCTATGCCATGCAATGTATAGACTTTGCCCAATGCATAAGACGCTAAGAGAGACGGACAATGCACAGACTTAGCCAATGCAATGTACAGACTTACTGAGCTGACGCTGCATGAGACACTAAGTAAGACGGACAGTGTATAGACTTCACAGCTCAAGTGAGACGGTGGATGTACAGGCTTTGAAGCTCAACTGAGACGGACGATGTATAGACTTAGCCCGTGCGAGCAATGCAGCAATCCAACCGATGTACAGACTTGAGAAAATGCATGCTACAGTGTAGACTTTGAAGAGGATGCATGCACCTCAATGTACAGACTTGCTGGATGTGTGAGCTGCAATGTATAGACTTGACTGCCTGCAAGCATGTATAGATATTATCGTGCAGACAGGACCTCACATGCATTAGTGTATAGACTAGATGCCTGATGGATGCACTGATGCAATATATGCACAGAGGAAGTAATGAACCGATGCAATGCATGCACATAGCAGGTATTGAACTGAAGCAATGGATGTATAGACTTGTGTTCTCAACGATGCACAAACACAACACAATGTAATGTATAGACTTTGAGTGTATAGACTTGTGTGTGTGTGCAATGTGTAGACCTGTGAAATGCATAGAACACATAGATAATCTGATAAAAATAATTTCATCAAAACATAAACAGTTGCCAATCAATCAAAATAAGTTGTTGCCAATGAAGTGAAGCATATTGTCAACATCATCAACACAAAGGAGTCACAACAGTGACCGGGCCGGATAGGTAGACCTTCCTAAGTTCACCCTTCATCTCATGCCACGACTGGATGGGCCTTTGCCTCCTAACCTCTCTCATACGCTCAATGCTCTCCCATTTCCAGGCGGCTTTGTGGACAAGCCTCTCTTGGGCAAAACTGACTTGCATGGCATCGAACATGGTGTAACATTCAAAATATTTGTCCATGGCGGTCTCCCACTTGAGGTAGTCACCCGGGTCATTGGAGCCATAAAAATCCGAGGCTTCGGGCCTACGGAAGTGGAGAGGGTGGTTGCCAAGCCCATGGGTGGACCAACGGCCATATTGCCCGGGTGATGGGGCATCCATGGGAATTTGGGGGAACTACATGTTAGACATGCCGACACGTGGAGACAAAACACTAGACAATGCAAGGTTGGAATGCACTAACTAATGCACACTAAGGACCCTAGACGTAAACCAAGACTCGGTACATGGCGGAGTTAATCGATCCGAAGATTACTAGTGCAAGTGTGGTGTAGCACCCCAGAAATTTAAATATAGAATATATGAAAATAATCATGATTATTAGTCATAGAAAACTATAAAAATTAAAATTTTGATAAAGGAAGAGTGATAACTAGCTAAAATAGTTAATAGGTCTAAATCTTAATAATGGGCATCAATAAAGAGTATAAATAAATAATTGGGAAATATAAATTGAATATACCCTTATCTATTCGAGGGTTAAATTAAATACAATTTAAGATATATATATATTACTACTAAATAATTTGGTTAAACACATTGAAATTTTAATATGGATTACCATGCATGGACTAAGAGTATATGTATATGCCTGGGCTTTAACACATAAGCAAGGGTATATAATAAATAGGTTAATCAATCGTTAATGGGCTTCTATTTTTTTAAAACACATACGTGAGGGATTTATATATATATATATATACCCAAACCATTTTAACATACCACCCATATAAGTATAAAGCCCACAAACTGTAAATCATTTTAATCTATATGTGAAACCCATGTACCTGGACCATGCACTAACAGCAACCCACGTGCAGGATCCAAGGATTAGCCTTAGGGTTTCAAAAGCCATCGTGTGGGAGGCGGCTGTAAGTTGGGTAAAGATAGGATCGATCAAGGGAAGGTACGATCCTTGTTAGGATTCCACCCTCTTTAGGATTATATTCCTATAAAAGCCATGACCATCGAACAAGCGCCGTAATTACCATCACGTTCGCAAGAAACCAACGTCGACGTCGTTATCTTCTTCCTCCTTCTTCCTTCGCATGGTGGCCGCAAGTTGCTGCTGCTGCTTCTGCAGTTTCAGGCTGCTGTGGTTTGCCTAGAAGACTGCAATAGTTGCTGATTATTCATCGTCATCTTCCGTTCTTCTTTTTCTTCTTCGTTCTGTCAGAGCATCAACGTAAAGGTAGGCAATCTCCCTAGCAAAATATTATATAATCATCAGGCTAGATCTAGAACATGTAGCAGATTCTCTCGGTTTGCCTCTGTGATTTTTTTTATAAAATAGGTAATTAGCGACCTTAATCAGGGCGCTAATTCAATTGACGACTCGTACACGGTCGTTATTCTTTTAGTTAATTAATTAAATACACATGTTTAAAATTTAATAACCTTGCAAACTGATGTCTAAATTAATGTATGATCATAGTTCTGAAATCCTGCTATTTTTCTCTACGTGACCATGTGATTATTTGTGTAAATTTTATTTTATCCGAAAAATATTACTGTTCATAAATCAATCTGTGATAAAGGAAATGACGCCTTACATTCGGACGTTTCTTGAAATTAACGACCCTGATTAGGGCGTTATATTCATAGAAGATGGCATCACATAAGTCGTCAATTAACAAAATTTAAAAATCTTACCAACAACCAGTCGTCAATTTAATATATGTTATTTATGAGTCATTCACATTAATAGTTTGTTCATGGGTATAGAAGTCTGCTTTGGCCATGAAAATTTATATACTATTGGAATAGAGACGGAGGTAGTGAAAGTGGTTGCACCGTTTATCGTGCCCCCTATTGCAAGATCTCCCGTCTCTCATCGAAAAATTATTTTGAACATACGGTTAGGAAGAGTTTTTCGAGCCGGTCATTTCGATATATTATAAGCCAGATTCCGACATCATTTGGTATAGAAACGGGAGGTTTAAAAATATAATTTTTTTGAAATAATGACCCAAAAGAGGTCGTTACTCAAAATTTGACGACTACAGCATACGGCGTCAGATTCTATATATATAAAAGTATATATATATATATAAGTATATATATATATATCATGAATGTTTATCTTTAAAAATCCATATTTATTAAAATATATACCAGAAAATTATGGAAAATATATTTTTGGAATCCTTGTATTTTTCTCCTAATTATCATGTATTCTATTTCCTTAAATTATTTTAAATAAATTAATGTGCCTTTTAATGTACGTTTTTTAATTTATTCAAGTAAATAGATATAAATGTGAATTCTTGTTAAATAAATTTATTTAAAAATCATGAAAATTAATGTTCCCCAAGGGGACGCTAATTAAAAAATGACGTCACCCACGGGCGTCAAATAATATAAGTTTATTTAATTATAGTTAATTATAGAATTGGAGGGACTTGAATTCTATAATTAACGCAATCATGTTCTCACCGTTTTTTCCGTTTTTGACCCATACCGCGGGTCTTTTGGCACTCTCATCTCATGTCCGTAGATGGAGTCCCTGTTTCATGATTGGTTCACATTATACACTCAACTCTCGGTGAAATACGAGCCCTCCGTTGGACATTCCGTTCCTTCGAACTGGCAAGTTAGTCATTGGGACCTCCGTAAGTCTCCTCGTAGCCTTGGATTTCCTCAAGGCCGACTGAGCTGGTTGTACCTAATCACCCAGATTTTCAGAATGTCATGGTTTTCATCTGGTTTATTGATATATCATCCTTATTACAAGTTCTGTCCTTGAACTCTATATTTCATGAAATCTATCTTAAAGTTCTTACATGCTTGATCCTTGAAATTCTTGACCATTAATATGGAATTAGTCTAGACTAAATGTCAGGGGCTATGGGTCCTACTAAAATGACATTTTAAATGCTACGGGTCCTGATCTGACCCTATTGGGCGAGGCAAATTCCAAACGTTACCGGTATACGATGATCGGGTGCAGGCATTCACCAACTCGGTTATTGGCATTTAGGAGCAATCATATAGTCGTGAGAACTCCTAAGTGTACGACCAAATACTAACTAGTGCTATTTCCATGAGGGGTTGTCATATCGTCGTGATTTTCCCCTTAGTGCATTGGCCAATTCTATATAGTGCTAGATGTGCAAACGCTCTCGTGATAGTGATGATCGGGAGTAATTGCCATCATAGTACATCTTTCTACAACTTATTGTTCGTCATGAAAATATCTTGATTTGCCTTATTGGAGGGGTTATCATATCGTCGTGATATTCCCTTAGTATCGTGGCAAATGCTATAGAATGCTTGTAGAAGTAATTGTTCTACTTCTATATCGATCATCATAAATGTTCTCATTGATAGTACTCGTTATCCTGTCATGAAGATCCTTCATAATACTGGATACCTTGAGGCTCTCGTGATAGTGTTCATCATAGAGAGATGAATGTTATATTTCCTCATGAATGCTCTTGACCTAACTTGAGAAAGTACTTGATTAGATCTTGCTATACCCTCTTGATTATCATTGTCCCTACTCTACGTGAGTTTTTCTAGCATCTTGCTTACTCGTTTGTTTACTATAGTTCTTGAATTTATCTCGTGTTATTACAGTTCTCGATTTCTATAGCTTGCATGACCTGCATGAGCATGTTAAACTGTAATTGATTTAAAGCTAGCTTGGAATCATGAGATATTAAGTCCTACTGAGCGTTCGCTCACCCTACGTTTTCCAATATTTTCAGGTAATGACCATAGTGATGGCGAGACCGAACAAGATGGGCAAGGGCAAGAGTGAAGAGGACGCCGACATCTAGACAAACCACCTAGTTTTGCTATCCTGTGTCTTATGTTAAGTCGAGTCAAGAGTCTCCTTGTAATTTCTTTTATTGAGTCTTTTCGTTATTTATGGGCCCGAATATGTAAAAGAACTTATATTTGAAATAAAATTTACTATTTGTCTAAATTATGTTTTGTGGAAATGACTATGCTCTGATTGACATGACTGTTTAACTGCCACGTTCCGAGCAACGACACGTTCCGCTGTTATCGGTTCGGGGCGTGACAGAAGGTGGTATCAGAGCCTAGGCTTTCTAAATCCCTAGGTCATCAGGTTCAAGTCCTAGATTGAGTCGTCCTTGTCAATTATCCTATAGGAACCCTGTGAGATTTGGGTAGAGCTTTGGGGTTTAATGATAAAATATGTTACATTCGCGTTAGATACCTGTCGAGATAGGCATATCATTAATCCAAACCTTATTCTTGTAGGCTAGAATGGCCGCTGAGAGAGCTCAGTGGAGAGAGATGCAACGCACTGTCCAGGGTTTAACACAAGCATTACAGCAAGTGGCACAAGGTGGAAACCAACATGGAGCTGGGGATCTACATCAAAAATTTCAAAAGATGAATCCCCCGAAGTTTAGTGGTTCTACCGACCCGGATGAAGCGGAGAATTGGGTGCAAGAAATAGAGAGGACCTTTAAGGTGATGCAATGCACCGATGAAGAAAAGGTATTATTAGGAACATATCAATTAGAGAAGGATGCCCGAGTATGGTGGGGATCTGTGGAAGCAATCTTGCCTAACGAGCAAGTTACATGGGATGAATTCTTAGAACACTTTAATGAAAAGTATTTCTCGGAAAGAATTCGTGAGAAGAAAGCTATGGAATTTGTGGCTTTAAAGCAACGTAGTCTGTCAGTCACCGAGTATGAAGCGAGTTTTTCTAGATTGGCCCGATATGCACCACACTTAGTCTGTATGGAGAAAATGAGAGTGAGAAGATTTATGAACGGCTTAAAGGTGGAACTCATTCCTCAACTAGCTCCACTAGAAATTCAAACATATACAGAGATGGTTAGAAAAGCTCAACTCTTGGAAGATGCGATAGATATGATGGAAAGAATCAAAGGAAAGATCGCCAAGAGGGACTTGCCAAATGGACCCAAGAACAAGGAAAACATGAACGACAAGAAGAGATTTAATGAAGGCAACAAATTCTATGAAAATAAGAAACCCCGGAATAAAGATCGACAAATTGTTCCGGTCAAGGGGAAATGTGAGCATTGCAAGAAGGGAAGGCACAATTCGGACGAGTGTTGGTATAAACTTGGAAAATGCATCCGTTGTGGAAGTAGAGATCACAAAATTGCTCGATGTCCACTCTTAAAGGAAGAAGCACCGCAAGTAACGGAAGGTAACCCTATAAACCTATTTCATCTAAAACTTGCATGAATTTGATATGGTGATCTTAGCACTTAGTATGTTGTGAGAATGATCTAGTTAGAATGCATGTTTTGGATATGGTGATTTTACCCCACTAATTTTGAAAACAAATCATGTGAATTTGGGGACCAAATTCTTTTAAGTGGGGGAGGGTGTAGCACCCCAGAAATTTAAATATAGAATATATGAAAATAATCATGATTATTAGTCATAGAAAACTATAAAAATTAAAATTTTGATAAAGGAAGAGTGATAACTAGCTAAAATAGTTAATAGGTCTAAATCTTAATAATGGGCATCAATAAAGAGTATAAATAAATAATTGGGAAATATAAATTGAATATATCCTTATCTATTCGAGGGTTAAATTAAATACAATTTAAGATATATATATATTACTACTAAATAATTTGGTTAAACACATTGAAATTTTAATATGGATTACCATGCATGGACTAAGAGTATATGTATATGCCTGGGCTTTAACACATAAGCAAGGGTATATAATAAATAGGTTAATCAATCGTTAATGGGCTTCTATTTTTTTAAAACACATACGTGAGGGATTTATATATATATATATATATATATATATATACCCAAACCATTTTAACATACCACCCATATAAGTATAAAGCCCACAAACTGTAAATCATTTTAATCTATATGTGAAACCCATGTACCTGGACCATGCACTAACAGCAACCCACGTGCAGGATCCAAGGATTAGCCTTAGGGTTTCAAAAGCCATCGTGTGGGAGGCGGCTGTAAGTTGGGTAAAGATAGGATCGATCAAGGGAAGGTACGATCCTTGTTAGGATTCCACCCTCTTTAGGATTATATTCCTATAAAAGCCATGACCATCAAACAAGCGTCGTAGTTACCATCACGTTCGCAAGAAACCAACGTCGACGTCGTTATCTTCTTCCTCCTTCTTCCTTCGCATGGTGGCCGCAAGTTGCTGCTGCTGCTTCTGTAGTTTCAGGCTGCTGTGGTTTGCCTAGAAGACTGCAATAGTTGCTGATTATTCATCGTCATCTTCCGTTCTTCTTTTTCTTCTTCGTTCTATCAGAGCATCAACGTAAAGGTAGGCAATCTCCCTAACAAAATATTATATAATCATCAGGCTAGATCTAGAACATGTAGCAGATTCTCTCGGTTTGCCTCTGTGATTTTTTTTATAAAATAGGTAATTAGCGACCCTAATCAAGGCGCTAATTCAATTGACGACTCGTACACGGTCGTTATTCTTTTAGTTAATTAATTAAATACACATGTTTAAAATTTAATAACCTTGCAAACTGATGTCTAAATTAATGTATGATCATAGTTCTGAAATCCTGCTATTTTTCTCTACGTGACCATGTGATTATTTGTGTAAATTTATTTTATCCGAAAAATATTACTGTTCATAAATCAATCTGTGATAAAGGAAATGACGCCTTACATTCGGACGTTTCTTGAAATTAACGACCCTGATTAGGGCGTTATATTCATAGAAGATGGCATCACATAAGTCGTCAATTAACAAAATTTAAAAATCTTACCAACAACCAGTCGTCAATTTAATATATGTTATTTATGAGTCATTCACATTAATAGTTTGTTCATGGGTATAGAAGTCTGCTTTGGCCATGAAAATTTATATACTATTGGAATAGAGACGGAGGTAGTGAAAGTGGTTGCACCGTTTGTCAGGCCCCCTATTGTAAGATCCCCCGTCTCTCATCGAAAAATTATTTTGAACATACGGTTAGGTATAGTTTTTTGAGCCGGTCATTTCGGTATATTATAAGCCAGATTCCGACATCATTTGGTATAGAAACGAGAGGTTTAAAAATATAATTTTTTTTGAAATAACGACCCAAAAGAGGTCGTTACTCAAAATTTGAGGACTACAGCATACGGCGTCAGATTCTATATATATAAAAGTATATATATATATATAAAAGTATATATATATATATCATGAATGCTTATCTTTAAAAATCCATATTTATTAAAATATATACCAGAAAATTATGGAAAATATATTTTTGGAATCCTTGTATTTTTCTCCTAATTATCATGTATTCTATTTCCTTAAATTATTTTAAATAAATTAATGTGCCTCTTAATGTACGTTTTTGAATTTATTCAATTAAATAGATATAAATGTGAATTCTTGTTAAATAAATTTATTTAAAAATCATGAAAATTAATGTTCCCCAAGGGGACGCTAATTAAAAAATGACGTCACCCACGGGCGTCAAATAATATAAGTTTATTTAATTATAGTTAATTATAGAATTGGAGGGACTTGAATTCTATAATTAACGCAATCATGTTCTCACCGTTTTTTTCCGTTTTTGACCCATACCGCGGGTCTTTTTGCACTCTCATCTCATGTCCGTAGATGGAGTCCCTGTTTCATGATTGGTTCACATTATACACTCAACTCTCGGTGACATACGAGCCCTCCGTTGGACATTCCGTTCCTTCGGACTGGCAAGTTAGTCATTGGGACCTCCGTAAGTCTCCTCGTAGCCTTGGATTCCCTCAAGGCCGACTGAGCTAGTTGTACCTAATCACCCAGATTTCCAGAATGTCATGGTTTTCATCTGGTTTATTGATATATCATCCTTATTACAAGTTCTGTCCTTGAACTCTATATTTCATGAAATCTATCTTAAAGTTCTTACATGCTTGATCCTTGAAATTCTTGGCCATTAATATGGAATTAGTCTAGACTAAATGTCAGGGGCTATGGGTCCTACTAAAATGACATTTTAAATGCTACGGGTCCTGATCTGACCCTATTGGGCGAGGCAAAGTCCAAACGTTACCGGTATACGATGATCGGGTGCAGGCATTCACCAACTCGGTTATTGGCATTTAGGAGCAATCATATAGTCGTGAGAACTCCTAAGTGTACGACCAAATACTAACTAGTGCTATTTCCATGAGGGGTGGTCATATCGTCGTGATTTTTCCCTTAGTGCATTGGCCAATCCTATATAGTGCTAGATGTGCAAACGCTCTCGTGATAGTGATGATCGGGAGTAATTGCCATCATAGTACATCTTTCTACAACTTATTGTTCGTCATGAAAATATCTTGATTTGCCTTATTGGAGGGGTTATCATATCGTCGTGATATTCCCTTAGTATCGTGGCAAATGCTATAGAATGCTTGTAGAAGTAATTGTTCTACTTCTATATCGATCATCATAAATGTTCTCATTGATAGTACTCATTATCTTGTCATGAAGATCCTTCATAATACTGGATACCTTGAGGCTCTCGTGATAGTGTTCGTCATAGAGAGATGAATGTTATATTTCCTCATGAATGCTCTTGACCTAACTTGAGAAAGTACTTGATTAGATCTTGCTATACCCTCTTGATTATCATTGTCCCTACTCTACATGAGTTTATCTAGCATCTTGCTTACTCGTTTGTTTATTATAGTTCTTGAATTTATCTCGTGTTATTACAGTTCTCGATTTCTATAGCTTGCATGACCTGCATGAGCATGTTAAACTGTAATTGATTTAAAGCTAGCTTGGAATCATGAGATATTAAGTCCTACTGAGCGTTCGCTCACCCTGCGTTTTCCAATATTTTCAGGTAATGACCATAGTGATGGAGAGACCGAACAAGATTGGCAAGGGCAAGAGTGAAGAGAACGCCGACATCTAGACGAACCACCTAGTTTTGCTATCCTGTGTCTTATGTTAAGTCGAGTCAAGAGTCTCCTTGTAATTTCTTTTATTGAGTCTTTTCGTTATTTATGGGCCCGAATATGTAAAAGAACTTATATTTGAAATGAAATTTGCTATTTGTCTAAATTGTGTTTTGTGGAAATGACTATGCTCTGATTGACATGACTGTTTAACTGCCACGTTCTGAGCAATGACACGTTCCGCTGTTATCGGTTCGGGGCGTGACATGTGCGGCCTTCCCGACAGGCGTAGGCTAACGTTCGGACAACACCTTTTGATATACCGATTAACAGTATGCAAATGTGACATTTAGACTTAGACACTTTTTTTTCTTTTGCAGACTTAGACACAAAGACTACCCTAGACTCAACATTCGCTCTGATACCAAACTGATGCGGGACGGACACAGGAGACCGACTCTAAGTGATATGGACCAGGGACTCTAAATACGGATGCGACCAGCAACACACAAATTGGAGAGATTTCGGCCCGACACTAGGAGTTCCTATGGGCTATACGTCACTAACAGAAACGTAAGCTCACTCGTCGTCCCAAGCGAGGGAAACGCGGATCGTGCGCTGTTGAAGAACCGGCAGAGTTAAGGGTAGTCCGACTCAACTTCCGTACTCGGATCGAGCCACGGGACGGGTCACTCTCACACTCACAGCGGTGACATGGACTCACGGGCTAGTTCCTATCACCCTCGGCAGCGGCCGAAGATCATATACTAAACAAGCAAATGAATGCCAAGAAGTTACAATCGTTACCTCCACGCTCCCGGCGTGGGGAAGACAACCCCGGCCAATCACGGACTCCCGGTTAAACACTTTACAGCAGTACAATAATTTTGACCCACTCCACACAGGGAGGTAACAGGTCACATGTGGGGTCCGGGAGTCACGACAATCGGGTTGACGGGCAGCATTTTGATGTCGTCCCGGTGGTGCCGAACCAGCGTTTTGGTGCTATCCGGACGGCGTGATCTACGGGCCCGTGGGGCCCACGAGCCGCTCTGTCCTCCGAATCTGATGGGGTTGGTCCCGCTGTGATGGTGACCCCTGATGGCAGGTCTTCCGGGATGGCGGTCGGCCGGAAACACCGGCCGGAGGCCGATCGGCTCCGATCACCAAGTGTTGGGGTTGCTGCCCATGGACTGATGCTTCTGTTTTTCAGCGCGCGCTCCGGCGAGATCGGCTGCTGCGATCAATCCTGATGTCAGATCGAAGCACAGGAGGTACCGTTGGAAAGTTCTTTAGAAGTCCTTCAATCTACGACCAGAGAGATGAACTGGATCTGCACGGATTTGGCCTTTGTTGATTTTTGAAGTTTCTGTTGGACAGTTCCCGAAATCTCAGAATAGCAGAACAATTTCCTGAGAACTGCCATTGACCACAAGGTAGACCTTCTATTAAGATCTTGATCTCTTCATAGAAGTTGTAGAGGGGAGAGAGAGGAAAACAGCACTATTTTTTGTGAAGGGTTTTGTTGAGGTTGGGATGGGGAAAGGTATTTTAGACTGGCGGGTGGTCGGATCTGGACTGAGGCAGACAGAACTGTAGATGGATCTGAAAGTGAATTTTGGAAAATATATGGAGGCCTTTAGAAATTCCACGAAAAATTGGGGATAGAGAGGAAGGTGGACAGAACTTCCAGTCAATTTGAGAGCTCCTGAAAAAATCAAAGAGTGGTCCGAAGATTGGAAACTCAGGCTGACTGTCCCAGAGAATAGAAAGCTGACAGATCTGAGGGGGAGGGGAAAACGAAAATGAAAAAATATGAAATGGAAACTAGAAGGCCAACCAAATTTTTTGGAACGTGGGAGACACCTCTGGAACACACCCTGATATTTTGGGCTCCAGAAGATCTCAGGATGGAGCGCAGAAATTCGTGGATGGAGCCTCTGTCCTGGGTGGACAGAACACCGGCGGCAACCGTGGTGGTGCGATGGCGGCACGATGGCGGCGGCGGCGATCACCGGAACTGATACATGAGGCTTCCCACCTCAGAAGGCAACCTTCCCAACTGCAAGAAGAAGAGAGGGGAGAGGGAGAAGGGGGCGGCCCTTGCTGCTCCAACAAAATTCTTTCAATTCAAATGCATTAATTCTTCATAAATGGGAAATACAAGGCATTTATATGAAATGCCAAAAGACTCAAATTACCCTTAGATCTAGAGTTTGGGGGAATAAAAAAAAGGAGTAGAACTAATTAGTTCTACACACATTTTACAAAAATAAAATTGGGTGACAAGGAGAGGTGGGCGCCCCCTTGACTATGTGGGTAAGGTTGGTGGCCAACCTTGACATTTAAGTTCACTTGTCCCCCACTTGGCCCACTCTTCTAGAAGCCCACAATTGGAATGTTGACTGACCCCACATGGGCCCTAGGGGTGAGGTGGATCAATGGGAGGAGGGGTGGGGGGGGCCGTGGGACTCGGGTGGTCCCATTTTACATATAAACCCTTATTACAATCCAATATTACAAACCGAATAAAGCTAAATAACGCACATGACACACAAATAAAGTCCAAATAAATGTGATAAAGGCCGAGACTCAAGGGGGAGTCTCCAGACTGTCTCCGAGCCAGATGGATGCCGAAGTGGCTCGGGTGGTGCTCCGCGTACGGTACCGGTGGCTCGCCGACTCGTGTCGCTCGTATGCTCTGGTGTCCGCACCATGACACTTCCTGGGGTTGGCAAAGAGACTTTCTTTCCTAAGAACGGTGCAAACTTGTTTGAGATGATCTAGGTGGGCTTCCTTGGTTTGGCTATATATGAGAATGTCATCAAAGTAGACGACAAGGAAGATGCCAATGAAGGGCCAGAGGACCTCGGTCGTGAGGCGCATAAATGTGCTAGGTGCATTGGAAAGGCCGAAAGGCATGGCAAGCCATTCATAGAGACCGTCCTTAGTCTTAAAGGCGGTCTTCCACTCGTCCCCGGGCCTAATGCGAACTTGGTGGTAGCCACTTTCGAGATTGATCTAAGAGAAGATGGTGGCTCCAGCAAGCATGTCTAACTTGTCATCTAGCCGAGGGATGGGAAACCTATATTTGACTGTGATTTTGTTGATGGCCCGGCTATCCACACACATGCGCCAAGTTCCGTCTTTTTTGGGTGTGAGGAGGGTCGGGACGGCATATGGGCTTTTGCTAATGCGGAGGAAGCCCTTCTTGATGAGCTCCTCAATTTGCCTCCTAAGTTAAGCATGCTCGGTGGGGTTGAGGCGATAGTGAGGTAGGTTGGGTAAGGTAGCTCCGGGCACAAAGTCGATGGCATGTTGCACATAGCGCATGGGTGGTAGCTTATCCGGTAGCTCATTGGGGAACACATCATGGAAGTCCTCAAAGATTTGTTGAATTTCTATTGGGTGTGGGTCGGTTAGGGTGGATTCCCCAAGGCAAATAACAATGGCACACACTTGTCCCCCTTGGTTGACTTCTTCCTCAAGTTCTTTCCTAGTGATGAGGTGTAGGTTCCTAGTAGTCCCAATGGTCAAATTAGGACTTGATGGGGTGGGGTTTGGTGGGTTTTGAATAGTGGGAGGGGTAGGGGATCCCTCAAGGGAGGGAGATGCCTTCTTGGGAAGGGAACGGGGTGGAGAGGGGTTGAGTTGGATTCTCTTCCCCTCATGAGTGAAAATGCAAGTGTTAGTCCTTCCAAGGAAGGTGGCATCTACATCGTAGATCCAAGGCCGCCCTAGGAGTATACTTCCAACTTCCATTGGTAGAATGTCACACCAAACTTGGCCTTGGTAGGATTGAAATGTGATAGGGATAAGGCAACGAGTGCTAACAGGTACGGATGTGGCATCAGTCCAAGCTACCCGATATGGGTGTGGGTGTGGGGAGATGGTAAGGCCCAAAAGTTTGATGGTGTCGGGTGACACCACATTCACACTACTCCCGTTGTCCAAGATGACCTTCCTAGCATGACTCCCTATCCGTTTGTAGGTATGGAAGATGGTGTTTCTTCTCCAATCATGTTCTTGGGTTTGAGTGAGGGTGCACCTAACCACTCCAAGGTGGGAGTTGGTAGATGGAGGGGTTTGTTCTTGATTGGTCTCCATGTAGTGGTTCTCATACTCCTCCTCCCAATCGGGAGAGGCCTCATACACCTCAACCTCTTCTATAACTTTATCTTGAGGCAAGGGGGTTGTCTCCTCAATGAGCAAGCTAGATGCGCCCTTGGTGGGGCATTGATTGGCGAAGTGTCCATACCCAAGGCACCTAAAGCATTGCTGCCCACTTTGGTGGTTTGGGGCAGCCCTAGTATGAGGGAGAGTGGGTGCCGGATTTGGTCTATTAGGAGTGGGGTTGGGGGGCCCACTTGTGGGGCGAGGAGGAGGGGTGCCACTAGGAGGGGCTCCCCGGGTGGGAGGAGTTCCCATGGGGGTGGGGAGGAGTCCTCGTTGAGGAGGTGGGGGGTTGGTCCGAGGTACCATGGATTTTGGGTCCATTCCCCGAGGGGGAAACATTCGGGTGTATCGAGAGAATTTCTCGACATCTCGGGCCACTTGGTAGGCTTGCTCTAGAGTGGCTACTTGTTGCATGAATAGCTCCTTTTTTATGTGGAATTGAAGCCCATTCCTAAAGCGGGATAGTGTGACGGCGGGGTCCTCTTGGACTCCACACTTAAGAAGGTAGTAGTCAAATTTCTCAATGTACTCCATAACGGTCTTGCCTTCTTGCGTTAAGGCTTGCCACTCATCTAGGAGGTTTTGATGGTAGGAGGGAGGGACATATTTGAGTTTGAGTTGTTCCTTCATGGCCCCCCATGTGGTGATGGGAGCTTCCCTCCTAACTATCCTTAATGCCTCAATGTTCATCCAATGAGTCTTAGCTAATTTGGTAAGTTGCATTTTTGCAAGCCGGACTCTCCTATCCTTGGTCATTGGGTACCAATCAAAATATTGGTCCATAGCCGCCTCCCAATCTAAATAGATGCTTGGGTGATGAGATCCATCAAAGGTGGGGGCATCTATTTTCACAAGTCTCATAAGGTGGTCATCCGGGTTGTCCCGGGGGGGTCTTTCATTCCTCCTTGGAGGTGGGTCTCTTTCCAATTCGGGAGGAAGGTCAAGGTTGAGCTCTCCTATGGCTGGTTCCTCATGTGGGGGAGGTGCCCTCCTATCACCTACCCTTGGGGTGGGCCTATTCTCCTCAAGTTGCTCAAGCCGGGTTGTTATGTCATCAAGCCGTCCTAAGATACTAGCCATACCCTCCACTAGGAATCTAATGTGATCGGGAAGCTCATGCTCGTTGTTGGCGGGATTCCCTTGGGGATTGGGATTCATTGTGGAATTAGAAGAGGATGGATTGGTTTAATAATGAGTTCCACTACAAGTGATCATGCAAAGTTGGGTGGGCTATGCACGGGTGTGCGAATGCACCTATGAATGACCTAGTGTGAAGACGACCCAAGACTAGACTTGTAAGAACAATCCTATGACCGCTCTGATACCACTTGATGTGGCACAGTCCAAAGATGCAAATGGATGAATGGTTGAACCTAGGACTTAGATCCACAAGCATACAAGCACTTTCAACGGACTCACGATAGCGGCTCACTCGCACGGCTCATACGATCACCCGGTGGGGCCGGGAGATGATGGCGAGGGTCCGAGGTGGGACCCAAAGATTCTAAGGACTAGGTTGGCTTAGGCTGACCCCTAAGGGTCTGGGAATTCCCAACTTCGTGGGCAGCCGGCACGCCGGGGCGTGGGGTTGGGTGGGTCTCACTCACAATCCGCGGTGGGCGAACAAATGAACAATTACGGGTCCGAACACTCTCTCACCGATCGACGGGCATAAGAGACAATACTAAACTAGCAAAGCATGGAACAACAAGTTAGGGACCAGTCACTTACCTGATCGGTGTGAAGACACCGATCCCGGCCGAAAGACGAGGGCGAGCGGGGAGGCGTGGGTACGCACCCGCACGCCGCGTCGATGTCGCTTGACCTGAAATTATATAACGTACAACACTACTCCTCACGCAGGAGGGTGGGACAAGGGGTTGGGGTTAATGTGTTACAGTCAAACACTACCTCCACGCATGGAGGGGCTGTAAGCCGGCCAGGCGGGGTTGGGAAAACTAGGAGAGAAAGCCGATTCGCCGAGCTTTGCCGGTTCTGCCAGCTTCAGGAACAGCCTGACAGGTTGTCAATGAAGATGCCGCCACGGGCTCAGCCGAGCTCGGAATTGGCCAAAACCAGCGCCAAAACTTTCTACACTGACCAAGGATGACGCATGAATTTTTGGTGAATGTCGTGATGGCGTGGCTGACCTGAACAGAGTCTGGAACCGGACTGTTTGACTCTATTTCTGTCTAGTGCAGAACCAATGAGGTCTGTTGCAGAAGGTGCCACGAACTCTACCGAACTCCGATTGAGACGAACTTGATATTGACGCGACCGTGACTGGAACAGCTTCGAGCAGGAACTGACGGGGCTCCAATAGGAGGTCGGAGGAGAAACTTCTGATCAGAAGACTGGGTGGTGGTCCAACCTGGAACAGCAGGGAGCAACCTGCGCACTTCGACGGGAAAAATTGGAACTGAGAGCTCGGGTGGGCGATTGACTTCCTTCTTCCTCGTACTGAAATAGGACTGGTCGTAGTTCCTTCCCTCCGAAGATGGCGCCCAGATCTTTCCCGAGCTGGCCGTGGTAGCCTATGATCTCAGCTTCAGGTCATGAGCCGGAGTCGGCAAGCGCAGTCCGGCGAAAACGGCTCCTCTGATCAGCTCCGAGCTTGGACGGAGGCGGTACCACCACCGTTGGAAAGCTGACTCGCAGACGCTTCCGCCAATGTATGATATGCCACCAGAAGCCCCTAGGTGACGATGTGGTGCTCTCTGCAACCCGCTGCTACTCTGCTGTCTGCAACCCGGGACTGGATCTGCAAAGGAAAGAGGATATGGGTGAAGGCGTGGTGATGGTAGGGCAGGGGATTGGGATGGCTGAAGGCTGTGGGAAGGGGTGGGGGTCGATGGTGGGCTGTTGGGAGAGTGGGGAATCAAGGGGTGGGTGGTGAAGGGAGCTGGAGTGGCTGGTGTGGGTAGGGGAAGGGAGAGGGCTGTACAAGGTGAGCAATGGAGAGGGGAATGGGGGGGGGGGGGGGGGCAAACTTGGGCTGGGTAGGGGGCTGGTTTGGGCGACCAAGGCCTGGTATGGGGGCTGTGAGATGGGAGGGAGATTCAAATTTGGCCTTGGGAGAAGCTCCTTCAGCCTTGGGGAGGTGGTGAGGTGCTTAGGGAAGTGGATGGAGTAGTTGGTGGTTGGGTGGTGGGGCTTGGATTAGTGGAGGCTATCATGGGGTTGGGGTGGAGTTATTGGGGTGGTGGGTGGTTGGGGAGGTCGTTAATGAGGGAGGGGGGGTAGGTGGTAGGTGGGAGAAGGGGGAGAGAGAGAGGGGTTCGCCCCCTTCCTTGAGGAGAGAGAGAGAAGAGAGAAATTTGGGTGGAGGAGAGTAAGAGTTGGGAGTTGTTTCTATTCAAATTGATTCATCAAAAGTTGAGTACATGGGGAGAGATGGGGCCTATATATAGGCATCCACTCTTTACATGACCAAAGTACCCTTGACAATTAAACAAAAGACCAAGCATAACCTAGACTCGATCCTATGGGCCCATAACTAAGGTACTAAGGCCCAAATAAGTATAACAAGGGAAATGACTAAAACAACATGACTCAATAAAGGAAAGTACATAAGATATGACTCAGAAAAGGAAAATAACATGTGATCTCATAGGCGGGCTTCCTCAGAATGATGCAGGCGATCCGAGCCAAAGAGAGCACTGTGAGATGCCCTCATCACTTCGAGTTTCATCAGGGTCCCAGTTCTCTCCTACAATCCCTAATCCACTAGCCATAACTCCAGTCATATCTTGCCATGACAAAGTGGCCCTTCACCACAATGGCACGAGAATGTAAAAAAAAAACCCTTGTTAGTGGCAGAACAATATCTGACCACCCACACCTTCCAGTTCCAGGTCACGTCCCCTGACAGCAATATGCTATGGATGGCAGTCTCCAAAGAAATAAATATAAAAAAGAAAAATGGGGTTAAAAATGGAGATACCCCAGTGGGCCTGGTCGACTCCATTTACAAGGAGGCGATTGGGTGCAAAAATTACCACCGACCCAGGTGAGGTGAAAACCCGAGAGGGCGTCTCATGCACAATCGGGTAACCCCTCTGTCACGCCCCGAGCGCGGAAGATACCCGGAGACGCGTGACGAGTTTATATCAATCATGTCAATCAGAGTGGTCGTGTATTCGACACAAAGACAGAGATGCGCAAAATAGCAAGATAACCCAATCCTTTATTTCATAATGGATAGACTATTACAAATCCAATACTCTAGTTAAATAAAAAGAAAAGTACATAGTTGACTCAAGAAAATAGGAAAAAGACTAGATGACACTTGGACAAGCTCTAGCTCTTTCACTCGGGACTTTCCCCATCCGATTGACTTCCATCGTCGTCGGACTTACCTGAAAAGTAAAAAGGGACAAACGGAATGAGCGAACGCTCAGTAGGAAATTATATCTCAAGTACTAGCAAGGGGTTTAAGTAATTACATCTTTCATGAATGCAATAAAGCTATGCATGCTCGCATAAAACGACAAGATAGAGAGAATATAATATCAAGGAATTAAGATGGACAAATCATGAACTTTCAATAAGATAACAAGACATTTGAGATATTCAAGCAAGTACATTTAACAAGTCATGTCAAGAACTTTGGCTATCATGTAGCAAGCAAGTAAATTACCCTTTTTCGGGCCACGCATTTCATGTCAAGTCAAGTACGATTTCAAGCATAAGATTTATGTGGAATGTCCAATCTAGAAAGTAAAGTACTCGATATAATGCCAGATACCTTATCATTTTAACTCCCATGGGCACAAGTACTTTCGGGTGCTCCTCCCAGGACCAGATCGGGCCCTATATGCGCAGGCATTTATCATGTGTTTTGACATCCACTCTTATATATATAGCCAATTTTTTGAATTTCAATAATCAAGCTTGTAGACATGTATGACAACTTTGACAGAATGGAGTCCAAAAATATGACAAAGGACATAGAATGGCGATAATAACGGTATAATCACGATATCGATAAAACTAGGTAGAATATGGTTCCCTTAACTAGGGTACCATGACAAATCAATATGGACATTCTTTATATAGAATTGAGGTCCACATGAACAGTATATCAAAGGTAAGATACCCTCATTCTTATCATAGAATTGAGGTTTACAAGAATGACATGATAGGGCATGATATCATCATCCCATTAAGAATTTCTTATGATATACTCTTTGTATAATCATAAGGGCCGGTATACCATGTTTCTTTAGATTGACATGGCAAAGATCGTGTAATGGGTTTTTGGGGTACAACCAGCTCAGTCGGCCTTGAAGGAATCCAAGGCTACGAGGAGTCTTACGGAGGTCTCTATGACTAACTCGCTAGTCCAAAGGAACGGAATGTCCAATGGAGAGCTTGTATGTCAATGAGAATTAAGTGTGATCGATAAAACAATCGTGAAACGTGGGACTATACTCACGGAGTGGAGAATAGTGCCGATATATATATTATATAACATATGAAACCATCGGTTAACAGAAACAGTGGAAAATCAATTTTTACAGTAAAGTAACGACTTAAGCAGAGTCGTTTATCAAGTAATTAACGCCTAACAGAAGGGCGTTTACACATGTTTCTATTTTTTCAGAATTTCAATATTTCATTAATTTATCTAAAACGCGCCCTGGACAGGGGCGTTTCTTTGCAATGAGACGACTAAAGTAGCAGGCGTCTTTTTATTTACAATATTTTACAGAACATATTTATTTTCAGAAATTATCAAAGACGCGCCCTTGGCAGGGGCGTTAATCATTAAATCCTTATTTTTACAGAATATATTGTTCGGGATTTTAACAGAAACGCGCCCTATGAAGGAGCGTTATTTTTCAATTCACGCCCTGTGATGGGGCGTTAACACATGGAAAATGACCTAGGCTAGGTCGTGAATTCAAGAAATACCAGAAAAGTAAGATTTGCACGATAATCAAGGATAACAATCATATAGTCATGACAGGAAAATTGGCAGGAATTCAGATGCAGTATATTAGATTTGATGTTTCATGTTTATTGACTTTTAACCGTTAACAATTATTGATTTCATGTAATTGCATGGATAATCAGTTCTTAAGATAGGTGGTTAAGATTTACATGAAATTAACGCCTGTGTACAGGGCGTCAAATATGAAATTGACGACCTGGGCAGGGTCGTGTATTGTAAATTAGCGCCCTGGACAGGGGCGTCTCTTTTAAAATATTGCAGAAACATAATAAAACCATATTAAACCGTATGCATGTCATGTCAATACGTATATAAGTCTTGTCTTAATTTATTTGGGCTACAGTAACTTGAGAAAACCTACCTTAACAAGACTTGGGAAGGTGGAACGTGAAGAACTTGATGAGAAAATAACACTCTGTTTGTAACAGAGCCTTCTCGGAAGAAAGAGAAAGATGAGCTCTGTCAACCCAATATTCACAGTAGCAAGTCAGCAAGAAAGGCTTTAGGTTGGATGAAGAACCCTGGTTCTTCGGCTGGCCAACTTGCTGTAGATCCTACAGGGAAAAAGAAGAAACCTATATTAGTTCCTTCACCTTATCTAACCGGAGGAGAAAAAGAAGAACATTACCTTGTTCTTTGGCAGTGGCTGTGGAGCTTCCTACAAAGAAAAGACAATGAAGAATTTTCAGTTCTTCATGCAGTCGAAGAAGAGGGCAAAAGAAAATAAGAAGAACATATGTTCTTCACTTACCATGCAGCAGCAGGTCGATCGTCCAAATAGGTTTAGGGTTCGGCTGTCAAGAGTCTTTATAGGATTTTGGGAAATCCTATTAGGGTTAGTGATTGTGTGGAAGTAATACTTCCTTGATAGAGTCCTTACCACCCTTTAACTCTTTCTAATACTTATCCATTACCCTGGATAAGCTCCCGTGTCGAACGGAACTCGAATGGAATTAACGACTTAGGTCAGGGCGTCGATTCCTGAATTGACGACCTGGTTCAGGTCGTTTCTTAAGAAGCGCCTTTCGTTAGGGCGTTCCTTTGTTTAAAACACGCCCAAGATAGGGGCGTTTCTTGGCCTTACCGTTTTTGATGTTGAAATTTGACGCCGTGTGGTCAGGGCGTCACTTATTGAATAACGCCTTAGCTAGAGGCGTTTATTATTAAATTAACGCCTTAATAAGAGGCGTTATTTACATTTTGGTTTTATTCACCCCTTTAACCCTCTTCTTATTATCTGTATTACTTCTGTAATATATATATTTTAATTCATTTCAAATATTCATTTATCAGGGTTGCTACACCCTCCCCCACTTAAAAAGAATTTGGTCCCCAAATTCAATTGCATAATATGTATATACGCAGAGAGTGTAGAGTATATACCTCTTAGAATAACTCGGGAAATCATTTCTTCATAGATTCCTCGGTCTCCCATGTGGCTTCGTGTTCAGTATTCTTATTCCATTGCACCTTAAGCATGGGAAGAACCTTATTCCTTAGAGCTCGTATTTCACGATCTAAGATCTTCATAGGCTTCTGTTCATATGTGAGATCTTTCTGGATCACCAGATCTCCATGTTCAATAATATGCGATGGATCGTGCACATACTTCTTCAACATAGATATATGAAATACATTATGTACCTCGGACAATTGAGGAGGCAACGCGATGCGATAAGCAGCCTCGCCAACTCTTTCGAGTATCTCAAAAGGTCCGATGAATCTTGGCGTAAGCTTGCCCTTAACACCAAATCTTCGTATGCCACGCCCAGGCGATATTTTAAGAAATACATGATCTCCAACCTGGAATTCAAGATCTCTTCTCCTTGTATCCGCATAAGCCTTTTGTCTGGTCTGAGCAACTCGCAATCTTTCTCTGATTACTTGTATCTTTTCAGTTGTATCCCTTACCATGTCTAGACCTAACAGTTGTTTCTCTCCAACTTCGTTCCAGCATAAGGGTGATCGGCAACTCCTTCCATATAAAGCTTCGAAAGGTGCCATTTGGATACTAGCTTGGTAGCTATTATTATATGCAAACTCAATTAAAGGTAAATGATCATGCCAGCTTCCACCAAAATCAATGATGCAAGCTCTTAGCATATCTTCCACTACTTGGTTTGTTCTTTCGGTCTGACCATCCGTTTGCGGGTGAAAAGTAGTACTAAAGTTAAGCCTTGTTCCCAACGAATGTTGTAATCCTTTCTAAAAATGAGAAGTGAAACGGAGATCTCTGTCAGACACGATCGAGACAGGTATACCATGCAACCTGACTATTTCTTTGATGTATAGTGCAGCTAGCACATCAATTGACCATCGGCTTTTTATTGGCAAGAAATGTGCCGATTTAGTTAATCGGTCAATGATAACCCAGATTCCATCATGTCCTCCTTTAGATTTAGACAAACCCATGATGAAGTCCATACCAATATCCTCCCACTTCCACTTAGGAATATCTAGAGGATGAAGTTTACCAGCAGGCTTTTGGTGTTCTGCCTTGACCTGTTGGCATGTGAGACAACGATATATATAGTCTGCTATTTCTCTTTTCATATTTGGCCACCAAAAGTTTCTCTTCACATCTTGGTACATTTTGGTAGATCCTGGATGAATAGTGTACCTTGATCTATGAGCTTCATCTAAGATCTTCTTCTTTAATTCTGGGCAATCTGGTATACAAGTTTTATCTTTGAACAATAATCTTCCATCAGAAGTTAGTTGAAAATCAGACTGTCCTTCTACTCTACCTTTGATTTCCACTAATATAGGATCATCATCCTGAAGTGCTTGTATCTCAGATAATAAATCTGACTGTATGCTTACATGAGATAATGTGACAAATTTGGCTTCCTTGTCCAAGCTTATATTGAGCTCGGAGAATTGTTCAAGTAATCTCCATTCTTGTATCATACAATTGGCTATCATTGCTCTCGGCTTTCGACTAAGAGCATCAGCAACATAATTACCCTTTCCGGGATGGTATTGTATATTAAAGTCGAAGTCCTTGAGATATTCTAGCCAGCGTCTTTGTCTCATGTTTAGCTCCTTTTGTGAAAATAGATATTTGAGACTTTTGTGATCGGAGTATACAGTAAACTGCACTCCATATAAGTAGTGTCTCCATATCTTTAGGGCAAATACCACCGCGGCCAGTTCTAAGTCATGGACGGGGTAATTCTCCTCATGCTTCTTCAGTTGACGTGAAGAGTATGCTATGACCTTTCCTCGTTGCATTAGGACACATCCGAGGCCAATGCCAGAAGCATCTGTGTAGACCTCGAATTTCTCTCCTTTTATCGGTAGAGCTAACACCGGAGCTGTCGTGAGATGATCCTTGAGAGTTTGGAAACTTCTTTCACATTCCTCACTCCATTCATATCGGATCTCCTTACGAGTTAACCTTGTAAGGGGCACGGCGATCTTGGAGAAGTCTTTGATGAATCACCGATAATAGCCTGTAAGACCTAAGAAACTTCTGATCTCGCTAGCATTGGTTGGTTTTTCCCAGTTTCTAACAGCTTCAACCTTTGATGGATCAACAGATAGACCATCCTTGGATATCACATGTCCGAGAAAAGCTACTTCTTCAAGCCAGAACTCGCACTTGCTGAGTTTTGCATATAATTGATTTGTCCTCAAGACTTGCAATGCAATCCTCAAATGCTCTTCATGTTCTTCCTTAGTCTTGGAATATATC